>QODF01000040.1:6249030-6265683 GCA_024372805.1 Oostethus manadensis
GAGATCGCGGATACAAGCGGCGGAAATGAGTTTCCTTCGTAGGGTGGCTGGACTCACCCTAAGAGATAGGGTGAGGAGCTCGGCCATCCGGGAGGAGCTCAGAGTAGAGCCGCTGCTCCTTCACATCGAGAGGAGCCAGTTGAGGTTGCTCGGGCATCTAGTCCGGATGCCTCCCGGGCGCCTCCTGGGAGAAGGCCCCCGGGAAGACCTAGGACACGCTGGAGGGACTATGTCTCACAGCTGGCCTGGGAACGCCTTGGTGTCCTCCCGATGGAGCTGGAAGAGGTCGCTGGGGACCGGGAAGTCTGGGCTTCCCTACTGAAGCTGCTGCCCCCGCGACCCGGACCCGGATAAGCGGTGGAAAATGGATGGATTTTTACCAAAGGGACTTGTCTCGGGTATTAAGATGCTTATGCTTGTTATTTTTATGCATATGCTTATTTTATTCTTTGTACTCACTTAGTATTTACAATGGCCGCACGGTGAGTGGTAAGTAGGTTGGCCTCACAGTCAGGAGTTTCAGGGTGCAAATCTCTGTTGAGCATCTCTGTGTGGGAGTTGGTTTGTTCTCCCCATGGGTGTGTGGGTTTCCTCCCACACTCCGGTTTCCTCCCATATTCCAAAAACATGCATGTTAGGTCAATTGGCTACTTTAATTGTCCATAGGTATGAATGTGATTGTGAAAGGTTGTATGCCTGCCCTGCGATTGACTGCCGACCAGTGATCTATAAAGATCTATAAATGGATTTGTATATGATTGCAGGTTCCATCTTGTTTTGAATTTTGGTAGCGCTTGAGCCATTTTGGTTCAATTTGGCTTACACCTTGATTACTGATAAGACTAACGATGAACTTGATGTATGTTACAGGATTAGGTGCAGGGAATGTGGAGTTGTAAGGGCTGCACGGTAACTGTATCAAGTAGGTCCAAGCTTTTGCATCACTACAAGTTAAAGCATCCACATTTTGGGCGTAGTTCACGCTATCCATGTACATACCTGAATTGTCCATGCACATTTAAGACATAGAATGCCTTAATTGTCCACCAAAGTAAAATCCACACCACAGGTGTCACTCACAAAAAAGAAGCTATATTCAGTTGTCACATTTGTAGCTGCAGTTATTGAGCTTCAGAGAAGGATTCTTTTTCTCATGTAAATACCCATCTCAAACGAAACGAGACAGTCATTTGTATGTTTTTAGACTGTCACTTTAAGACAAACATAACCTCCTACAGGAATGTGTGGTATGCATATGAAATGGTGCTTATGCGCTTTCTCCGCTCCTCTCTTGTCTCTTGTTTATCCATTAAATAATATATGCAGACCCGCGACCCTAATGAGGATAAGCGGTATAGAAAATGAATNCTTATGCGCTTTCTCCGCTCCTCTCTTGTCTCTTGTTTATCCATTAAATAATATATGCAGACCCGCGACCCTAATGAGGATAAGCGGTATAGAAAATGAATAAATGAATAAATAATATATACAGTATATTTTTTATTTTATAAGTCCATTTTTTACTGTTTCATAACCAGAAATCATTATCATTGTCTCTGGTAAATAAACTTACAAGTAGAACAGAAGCCAGCAGTCTGATCTGTGTGAGTGTGCTGAAAAAAAAAGAGTCCTTAATACACAACAGTGATTCTGTAAAGATGCAACGAAGGGGGTCACACTGAGCCTCACAACATTTGAGCCAATCAACAGGGACATTCATTTTATTACATGTTTTTATAATGTTCTGCTGTAGTCTTTACATTTGTCTCCATTCTAACTTTGACCTTACTAGATCTAGTGTCACTATTTTGTTTATCCTTTTCCTGCTAGGGCTTGGTGACTAGGTTTGCCTTACCTAACTTTTCTTTACTTACCGTTTGTCTGTTTTGTGTAGAGCCTGGATCAGAACACAATCAACAAGGCCATTGAAGATACTACCATAGGGATATATAACATCAAAGAACATGCTTCAAGTGAAAAAGCAGAGGACATCGGCGTTGTTCTTGAAGGCGTCAAGGTGTTACAAAACCTTGATAATGTAGTATCAGCTGTGGCTATGCTTTTTGGATTGCTGACATACGCTAAACGCTTGAGGTAATCCAAAAGATCTGGACGGAAGTGGATGGAGGGAAACTTTCAAACAAAGCACTTGCTCTGAAAAACAGGCTCTCTCAATGAACAGATCGGTCTCATTTGACTGCAATTTTTTGTTTCATTTTTCAGTGACACATTTTTGCAGGGTTTGTTACCTTTTGTTTGCCAACCTTGAGTTGTCATGAACAGTGCGGTGCGACTAACCAGATGAATCACTGTTATTTGTGTATATTTTTATGCTACATACATGGCAAACAAGTTACCAGTAGGTGCAGTAGATTCTCAGAAAACAAACTAGACCAACAGGTGATAAGTTTAAATTGTGAAAATGTGCTTTGAGTGAAATGTGTATGTGCTTCTACTGGTACTCTGAAATGACTGCAGATGTTAGATTATACAGTATGTAACAGTAGTCCATTGCACTTCATGCAGAATTGACTTTTAATTTTGTTGTGAATTTACCCTGAAAATAATTTGTATTTTTATTCTTTGTCTTTTGAAAGTTGTGGTTTCATGCTAAAGTTAGTGTATTGCAACTGCTTTGACTCCCTGTTGTTCAGGTGTGTGATCTGCAATGTTTAAAGGATCAATACAGTCGATTTTGTTAATGCAATCAGTTTTGATTTTTGTATTTGCACACACACTTGTCTACAATGCATTTGGCTTTGACAAATCAACTTAGATTTGGAGACCTAACTTTGGTATTAAAGACATAAAATTGCTTTCAAGTTACATAATACATTTAATTTATGTTAGCATTAACAAATCAAGTTAAATTGCATTGGAAAAACGGGTAACTTGAACATGATAAAATCACTTTCATATTGCTCAATTAATTGGTGTTAAGTCAACTTCATTTTTTTAAATACTCAAAACATAATTGAAATATTTTGGTTTGATAAGTAATTGATTAGAAGGATGAAATGTTGTCAGTCATTCACATTATTATCATGTGGGACCGATGTACACATTAAAATCAAGTAAATCCAAAGAATTTTTTTTTTCAGTGGTAGGGCAATGAAAAAAAATTAAAATAATATTACGACATTTAAAGCGTAATTTTCCAAAAAAGAAGTTGTAACATAATCTTTGACCCAGGCCAAAGGTTACAAAAGCCCCCTGTGTTTATAGCCGTCTCGGGCAATGCCTGTTTATGTAGTATTAAAATAATCAAGGTTTCAAGAAGTAAGTCGTAAAATAGACGACAATAATGTTGTATATTTACGGGAAAAATATAATCATATTGCGAGAGTAAAAACCTGCAGCGCAGGATTTATCCTTTACTTTACATCATTGTTTCCGACATCAGTTCCCCATTTGTCCTTTCTATCTATTTGTCTATCTATCATCTTTCACAAATTACCGTCCAATTTCAGTACTGTACCTTGTTTTCAACGATCTTGGAAAAACTTGCATATAAAGGACTTTATCATCACTTAATGAAGAACAGCATTTTATATAACTATCAATATGGCTTTAGAAAAAAACATTAATCTTATATGGCAATTATTGAACTAATGGACAGAATTCATTTGGCTCTGGACAATAATGAGCTTGGAATTGGTGTATTTTTAGATCTTTCCAAAGCTTTTGATATGGCTAATCATGATATTTTGCTTTTAAAATGACATAAACATATTGTATGTGGAAGTACCTTTATAACCTAAACAACTTAAACAAAAACAAATTGTCAGAATTAAGTAATTATTAATACATTTCTGACGTGCCTGTTTGTCTTCAGAGCACTGTATAATACTGACTGGCTGAAATACACCAAATATTATTTTGTGTATAACAATAAACGTCATAACAAGGCTGGTGGCAAATCTGCTTTTACCATTGCACAGAGCGACCACTTCTCGGTGTCACATCAGATATCACGGTGCTGAATTATGGAATGAAAATATACATCTAGTAGATACAACCATGACCATATCTCGGTACAAACATGGCCTAAAACAAAAGCTACTAGAAGAGTATTTCTGTTCATTTTTGTTTTGACATAAAATTTCCATTTTTATTGAGAAATTGTCATTGTAAAAAACTGTACCTTTTGTATTGTATGTATGAAAAAGCAGAAAATGACTCTTTTGTTTTGTTTGTTTTTTGCCCAGGGAATGTTGTCTGAATAAGCCTCTTTAGCTTTTATATTGTCTGCTCTTTCTGTATTACATGCGTTTGTGTGTTTTAACTGTACTCTACTGTATTACTTGTACACTTAACTGAGTGCTAAATAAAAATAACTAAACTAAATGTTGGGGGGGACACACAAGCACTAGACAGTCGTCAGAACAACAGGATTGTATTGCAAGTTTGATAGAATCAGGTCAGTATTTTTATTTGTTTGTGTTTGGTGCTTTTTCTTATGCTACTCTTGTTGGCTTTTTCAGATGCTGACACTCCCTGCACTGGGCAGGGCTACTGTACTCCTGCCGTTATCCCTCATTAGCGCTTCCTTCTTAATCACCTAAACTGCAGCTAGCTGGCACTGGATTATCCTCTATAGTTGCTCCTTCACACTAGTTCTGTCACACTGTCCTCTGTCTACTGCAGCTGTCCATGCTACTCCAACCTCCCCTGCTGTCCTGCTGCAGCAGCCCATCCAGCTCATGTGGTAGTACCCTCTGTTCTTGGTTAGCATTTTTTCTTTAGCCACTACGAAAATATTCTTAATCTTAATCTTATTCTTAATAATCTTTTAATTAATACTGAATCCTACTTTGCGGAAACTCACTTACCAGAGTCGGGTCTGGAACCAATTAACCGCAATAAATAAGGGATTAATGTATTGAAAAATCCAAGGACCATTTTAATGTTTGTCATTTTGTAAAATAGGCAAAAAGGTTATCCAGTATCTTCGGTGGAACCTCGGTTCTCCTTATTAATTTGTCCCAAATGTTTTGATGAAAAAAACATTAAAAACAAACGGAGGCAATGTTTCCCATAGGAAATAATGTAAATTCAATTAACCCGTTCTAGATTCCCAGAAGATGCACTTTATGGATAATAATTATAGTTTTACATGCAGAAACAAAGCACAATAATTATAATATGCAGACAGTGCATCAGGGTGAGATTGAATTTATTAGTGTTTCTCACCTTTATCATAGTGCTGGCGTGCACTTGCAAAAAATAAAAATAAAAGCATGGACATTGAGTCACCAAATATGCATGAGTAAATCCGATTCCTGCCTGTTAGGAGGCAGGAGATGAGGACAAGAGACACGCATGCACATGGCAATACATTGAAGCTGGCAAAATGATCAAATGAGTTCATTTTCATTTATTGTGTGGTAGATTCATTTATTATCATCCCTGCCCTAAGAGACATTTTTTTGACTGAACAAGAAATCTCGTCACTTATACTGTAGTCTTGTGAGATCTTGTGACGCCCCCTATCTATTAGCAACAACTTTTTCTCTTTTCATTATGCATTTTTGCTCTGGCTGGAGGAGAGTTTTGTTGTCTCTCTGAAGGACCCTAAAGCCTTGTGGGTTATGAGGGGTAGATGCTGAAATGCTATTTGCAGGTCAACGGAAGGTGTGTGTGACACATTTGCATTACAGATAGCAGTGACGTACAGTGAGTTTCATGGCTGATGAGGCACTCTTCTGTAGTTTTTTTTAAAATTGTTAATAGAGGATATGCCCGAGTGATCCTAGGAGCTATGTTGTCGGGGGCTTTATGCCCCTGGTAGGGTCTCCCAAGGCAAACAGGTTTTAGGTGACGGGCCAGACTAAGAGTGATTCAGATGACCCTAATGATGAAGAAAATCAAGAGGAGTGACCGCACCTCGCCCGGACGTGGGACACCGGGGCGTCACCCTGGAGCCAGGCCTGGGGTAGGGGCTAGCAGGCAAGCCCCTGGTGGCCAGGCCTTCACCTGTGGGGCATGCCCGGGCCTAGGCCGAAGAAGCCACACGGGAACTCCCCCCGCAGACCCATTACCTGCAAGGGCAAGCATAAAGGTCCGGTGCAATGGTATTTGGGTGGTGGTCGAGGGCGGGTGTCCGGGCGACCTGGTCTTCGGTGGCCAAATCTGGTTCTTGGGACATGGAATGTCACTTCTCTGGTGGGGAAGGAGCCCTAGCTTGTGGAAGAGGCGGAGAGATTCCGACTAGATATAGTCGGACTCACCTCAACCCACAGTTGGGGCTCTGGAACCAAATTCCTTGAGAGGGGCTGGATCTTGTTCTTCTCTGGAGTTGCTGCTGGGGAGAGGTGGCGAGCTGGTGTGGGCTTATTATTAGCCCCCCAGCTTGGTGCCTCTGTGCTGGAGTCATCCCCGGTGAACAAGAGGGTTATTTCCCTACGCCTTAGGGCTGGGGAAAGGCTCCTGACTGTGGTTTGTGCGTACGCGCCGAACGGCAGTTCAGAGTACCCAGCCTTCTTGGAGTCTATCAGAGGGGTTCTGGAGAGCACCCCAGCTGGTGACTCCATAGTTCTACTGGGAGACTTCAACGCCCATGTGGGCAATGACAGTGTGACTTGGAGGGGCGTGGTTGGGAGACACGGCCTCCCTGATCTGAACTCGTGTGGTGTGTTGTTGCTGGACTTCTGTGCGAATCACAGTTTGTCCATAACAAACACCATGTTCTAACATAAGGATGTCCATAAGTGCACTTGGCACCAGGACACCCTAGGTCGCAGGTCTATGACTGACTTTGTGGTTGTATCATCAGATCTGCGTCTGCATTATCTGGACACGCGGGTGAGGAGAGGGCTGAGCTGTCAACTGACCACCACCTGCTGATGAGTTGGATTAGATGGCGTGGAAGGATGCCGGACAGACCTGGTAGACCCAAACGCGTAATAAGGGTGTGCTGGGAACGTCTGGCAGAGTCTCCCGTTCGTGGAATCTTCAACTCTCATCTCCGGCAGAGCTTCGCCTGCATCTCGAGGGAGGACCGGGATATTGAGTCTAAATGGGGCGTATTCCATGCCACCATTGCCGAGGCAGCCACTTGTACTTGCGGCCGCAAGATGGTCGGTGCCAGTTGTGGTGACAGTTCTATCACCGTGGCTGAGATAACTGGGGTAGTTAAAACACTCCCCGATGGCAAGGCTCCGGGGGTAGACGAGTTTCGCCATGAATTCCTCAAGGCTCTGAATGTTGGGTACAGTCACCCAACATTGGTTGACACGCCTCTACAACATTGCATGAAAGTTAGGAACAGTACCTCTGCATTGGCAGACTGGGGTGGTGGTCCCCATTTTTAAAAACTGGACCAGCTCTACACCCTTGCAAGGGTACTCGAGGGTATGTGGGAGTTTGTCCAACCGGTCTACATGTGCTTTGTGGACTTGGAAAAGGCATTCGACCGTGTCCCTCGTGGTGTCCTGTGGGGGGTGCTCCGGGAGTACGGGATTGATGGTCCGCTTCTACGTGCCATTCGGTCCTTGTACAATCGAAGCAGGAGCCTGGTTCGCATTGCCAGCAGTAAGTCGAGCTTGTTTCCGGTGAACGTTGGCCTCCGCCAAGGCTGCCCTTTGTCACCGATTCTGTTCATAATCTTCATGGACAGAATTTCTAGGCGCAGTCAAGGTGTTGAGGGAGTCCAGCTTGGTGACCTTAGGATCTCGTCTCTGCTATTTGCAGACGATGTGGTCCTTATGGCCTCATCAGGCTGTGACCTTCAGCGTTTACTGGAGCGGTTTGCAGCTGAGTGTGAAGCTTCTGGGATGAGACTCAGCACCTCCAAATCCGAGGCCATGGTTCTCAGTCGGAAACGGGTGGACTGTACCCTCCGGGTTGGGAGTGAGGTCTTGCCTCAGGTGGAGGAGTTCAAGTATCTCGGGTTCTTGTTCACGAGTGAGGGAAGGTTGGAGCGTGAGATCGACAGACGGATCGGTGCAGCATCTGCAGTAATGCGGTCGCTGTACCGGACCGTCGTGGTGAAGAGAGAGCTGAGCCGGAAGGCAAAGCTCTCTGTTTACCGATCGATCTACGTTCCCACCCTCACCTATGGTCATGAGTTATGGGTCATGACCGAAAGAATGAGATCGCGGATACAAGCGGCGGAAATGAGTTTCCTTCGTAGGGTGGCTGGACTCACCCTAAGAGATAGGGTGAGGAGCTCGGCCATCCGGGAGGAGCTCAGAGTAGAGCCGCTGCTCCTTCACATCGAGAGGAGCCAGTTGAGGTGGCTCAGGCATCTCATCCGGATGCCTCCCGGGAGCCTCCCTGGTGAGGTGTTTCGGGCATGCCCAGCCGGGAGAAAACCCCGGGGAAGACCTAGGACACGCTGTAAAGACTATGTCTCACAGCTGGCCCGAGAATGCCTTGGTGTCCTCCCGGTGCAGCTGGAAGAGGTCGCCAGGGACCGGGAAGTCTGAACTTCCCTACTGAGACTGCTGCCCCCGCGACCCGGACCCGGATAAGCGGAAGAAAATGGAATGGAAAGGAATAGAGGATATGCAAAAATATAAGTTCATAATTCACTTGGGCAAAAAAAATGTCTTCAGATACTTTTGTGTTATTTATAAACTGAAAAACAAGACCTTTCATTTTCTTTATGAAGTTGATGCGGCTTTTTTGTTGTTGTAAAATTCTAATCACATTCTGTGAGTTTGGGTATGTGATCCTCTATCTTGCCAGCCAAATCAATTCATTCATTCAGCAGAACACAAAAATGTATTGAATGCATTTGAGTTTGACAAAAATGCTGTTTTTTCCTCTATGGAGGGACATAGAGTAAGTGACCATCACCTTCCAGCTCACACATACTCCAACTTTTCAGGATGCAGCGTACTGCAAAGCCTCCCGTATGCTATTTTTATGTACAGTGGGTTAATTGGTTCCAGACCCCACCACACTGAATGAATTTTTTCAATAGAGGTTTCAGTGTTAATATATTGAATATATTTGTATACTGTGTTGCCAGCTTTATAGAGATTCTGTAAGTCATTCTTGCTTTTTATGCACAGCGTTGATTTCAAGCATTTACAAAATATACAGTCTAATTCCATCCATCCATCCATTTTCTTCCGCTTATCCGAGGTCGGGTCATGGGGGCAGCAGCCTAAGCAGGGAAGCCCAGACGTCCCTCTCCCCAGCCACTTCGTCCAGCTCTTCCCGGCGGAGGCCGAGGCAGTCCCAGGCCAGCTGAAAGACGTAGTCTCTCCAGCGTGTCCTGGGTCTTCCCCGAGGCCTCCTACCGGTTCTACTCCAAGTCTCTCCCGGATGACAGTGCTTCTCACCCTATCTCTAAGGGAGAGCCCAGCCACCCTGAGGAGAAAATTCATTTCGGCTGCTTGTACCCGCGATCTTGTCCTTTCGGTCACTACCTAAAGCTCATTACCATCCCTCACCGCTGGTGTCCACCAACGGGTTCTGGGATTACCGCAACAACAGGCACCGATCAGGGGAGCCGTTCCTCTCAATCACACCTCTCCAGTTCTCACTGTCGCAGACAACATTAGCGTTTAAGTCACCCAGTAGAACAAGGGAATCCCTCGAGGGAGCACTCTCTTGCACTTCCTCTAAGGACTCCAAAAAGGGTGGGTATTCTGAACTGCTGTTTGGTGCGAAAGCACAAACAACAGTCAGGACCTGTCCCCCCATCTGAAGGCGTAGGGAAACTACCCTCTCGCTTACCGGGTTAAACTCCAACGTGCAGGCTTGGAGCCGGGGGGCAACAAGAACTTCCACCCCTGCCTGTCGCCTCTAATTGCCGGCAACACCAGAGTGGAATGAACTCCAGCCCCTCTCGAGAGGACTGGTTCCAGAGCTCTTGCTGTGCGTTGAGGTGAGACCGACTATATCTAGCCAAAATTTCTCCACCTCAGGCTCCCTCCCCTAGCTTCTGTAGCCGAGGATCGGACCGCCAAGGCTTCCGCCAAGGCCGCCACCCAGCTCACTTAGCATTCGACCCCTTCGGCCCCTACTACGAGTGGTGAGCTCATGGAAAGGANAGACCCCACCACACTGAATGAATTTTTTCAATAGAGGTTTCAGTGTTAATATATTGAATATATTTGTATACTGTGTTGCCAGCTTTATAGAGATTCTGTAAGTCATTCTTGCTTTTTATGCACAGCGTTGATTTCAAGCATTTACAAAATATACAGTCTAATTCCATCCATCCATCCATTTTCTTCCGCTTATCCGAGGTCGGGTCATGGGGGCAGCAGCCTAAGCAGGGAAGCCCAGACGTCCCTCTCCCCAGCCACTTCGTCCAGCTCTTCCCGGCGGAGGCCGAGGCAGTCCCAGGCCAGCTGAAAGACGTAGTCTCTCCAGCGTGTCCTGGGTCTTCCCCGAGGCCTCCTACCGGTTCTACTCCAAGTCTCTCCCGGATGACAGTGCTTCTCACCCTATCTCTAAGGGAGAGCCCAGCCACCCTGAGGAGAAAATTCATTTCGGCTGCTTGTACCCGCGATCTTGTCCTTTCGGTCACTACCTAAAGCTCATTACCATCCCTCACCGCTGGTGTCCACCAACGGGTTCTGGGATTACCGCAACAACAGGCACCGATCAGGGGAGCCGTTCCTCTCAATCACACCTCTCCAGTTCTCACTGTCGCAGACAACATTAGCGTTTAAGTCACCCAGTAGAACAAGGGAATCCCTCGAGGGAGCACTCTCTTGCACTTCCTCTAAGGACTCCAAAAAGGGTGGGTATTCTGAACTGCTGTTTGGTGCGAAAGCACAAACAACAGTCAGGACCTGTCCCCCCATCTGAAGGCGTAGGGAAACTACCCTCTCGCTTACCGGGTTAAACTCCAACGTGCAGGCTTGGAGCCGGGGGGCAACAAGAACTTCCACCCCTGCCTGTCGCCTCTAATTGCCGGCAACACCAGAGTGGAATGAACTCCAGCCCCTCTCGAGAGGACTGGTTCCAGAGCTCTTGCTGTGCGTTGAGGTGAGACCGACTATATCTAGCCAAAATTTCTCCACCTCAGGCTCCCTCCCCTAGCTTCTGTAGCCGAGGATCGGACCGCCAAGGCTTCCGCCAAGGCCGCCACCCAGCTCACTTAGCATTCGACCCCTTCGGCCCCTACTACGAGTGGTGAGCTCATGGAAAGGAGGACCCATGTAACCTTTTCGGGGTGTGCCCGACCGGGGCCCATGAGTGCAGGCCCGGCCACCAGAAGCTTGCCATTGTGCGCCACCTCCAAGCATGGGTCCAGAGGGGGACCCCGGTGACCCGCGTCCGGGCGAGGGAAAACGAAGTCCAATGTTTTTAATCATCATCAGGGTCTTTTGAGCCACTCTCTGTCTGGTCCCTCCCCTAGAACCTGTTTGTCATGGGTGACCCTACCAGGGGCATGACCGCCCGCGACAACTTAGCTCCTAGGATCATTGGGACACGCAAACTCCTCCACCACGATAAGGTGGTGGCTCAGGGTAGGAGGCAGTCTAATTCTTTACATTTATTGATAGTATCACTTTCATGCGCTTTTACCGAACCCTCTGTATTATAGCAGCGCATACTTGATGATGATGATGAATAAGCGGTGCGTTGGAAAGTCCACCCTCGTGAACATCTTAATACAAGCTTAATACGTAGCTGTTTCTGTGCTTCATTGTGCTTCATTGTCCATGACTCATGCAATGCCGTGCATCAATTGGCTGTCTAGAGGCATGTGAGACAATACACAACATTATGTGCAGTGCAGGATACAGGTACATAAAACTAAAACTGAATTATTGTACAACTACAATAACTGCAGTATGTCTGGCAACGCTGCTACCAACACTCTTCTTCTCACTCTTTTTATACTCTTGGGTTGCTCCAAGCCAGCATGCCACCTGAAGCCCATCCAGTGAATCCAATGAATTACAAATCCAAACCCGGTCATTGTAACATCAAAAATGTTTCATTACTGGAAGTACTTTTCAGTATTTTTTACTGGAAGATGAGAGAAAATGGCTCTTTTGATGGTAATGGTTGCCGACATCTGGTCTATATGAAGCCTGTGATTGACTCTTGCCTGTAGTCAGCTGGGATAGGCTCCAGCATCCCCGTGACCCTAATGAGGATAAGCGGTACAGAAAATGAATGAATGAATGAATGAATTTGTATTGTATCATTTCTTTTCTAAATCCTGAAAGACCTCTTACAGCCGGGGTTTCAAACTTGCGGCCCACAAGACAATGTTTTATGGCCCCCACCTTAATATGAAAGTTCAATGTTAGTGCGGCCCTCCAGTTCTATATGAATTATACTTCTTACAGTATTGTGTGTGGAGCTGACGGATCTACCAATCACGGTGGGGTATATGGCTCTCAGGGACGTGACATCAACCTGGTTTGATGCAAGCAGGGAAACATTTTTCAGTGAGTGAAAAGTACAGCATCGTTGCCATGGAGATTTTTCTTCTGTGCCTGGCTAGGCCAACTCGGACATTCATCCCGGCGCGGTGTGTTCACAACACTTACAAAAAAGGTGTTTTAAGTTGCTGCCCAGCGTGACATTATACCACATATATAGGTTATCTCTCTCTCCGAATAAATCAAAGAGATGCGTTCCTGGCGAGATCAAAGAAGTGTGGGGAACTTGTTGTTGTGGTCTGTGGTCTGAGTCCAGTCGGATGTGTACGGGGGCGGGCTGCAATCAGCCTGAGCACCTAGCGCGAGGTGACACCCATCAGCTCCCATGTTAAATGGAAAAAAGAAAAGGCACTTGCAACGTAGCAGATGGCGGGTTACGGTGCACAGTGCGCTCTCTCTGGTTGCGAAGTGCCCTCGCATGGATCGGGTCTTGTTCAGAGCGCAGATCGCATTGATGGATTCCTTGATTTTTTTTATTCTTGCAGCGTAGCCTACACCGGGGGGTGTGGGAGTGGAATTGATGTCAGGGCCATTTATAGAGATGAACCATTCTCCGTGCATCTGCTAAACACAACATTCCAAGTGAATTAAAATACAATAAATTGCACAGCCCCAAACATGTCTTTTTCTAAACAAATGTGGCTCAGCTATGTGAGAGGAAGCGCTGCCAAGTTCCTAGGAGTAAAAAGTAGGTAACAGAAACCATTTTCAGAAAAACCCATTGACTGAGGTTAAAGAACTGTAAATTTGAACTGAAAACTGAAATTTATTACAGATTTAAGTACTTATTAATTCCTACTTTGTTTATGTATTTGTTGATTGATTGATGGTTATATTAGTAGTTTTGTACAGAAAACATACAGTCATACAGTTAACAGTACATACAGATTGACTACCAAAGAAGGGATGTACCCGAGGAAAGTTATTTTTAAAAAAACACGCTTGCAAAGATTGGAGTAAAAAAATATTTCAAATTGGGCATGCGTGCTTGTGCATAGAGGCCGAGTTAGAACCGGTCAGCATATTTTAGAAGTGTGGACTTTCAGCTTCAGAAGCTTTGACAAAAATATGACATTTACCATTTAGGAATTACAGCTACAAGATTTTAAGCCACTGAAATATGGAGATTATCTGCATGCCACACTTTTTAAATTACATCTTTCACGATTAATTACCATTTCATGTTACCACACGATTAGATCCCTAAAGCCCTTGTGACCACATTCACTATCTAGATTTATTCATGTTTTTTTACAGTCTGTTGGTTTCTGTAATAAAGATCTGATTTGACCAATTTGAAGCTGAGAAACATAAAATATCTTCTGACAAGGTTGTTTGAGAAAGGACATTTTGTGCATTGCATTCATATGCATGTTTAAATATTACGTTACCGGATATAATATTTATAAATGCAGTTACCTTTTTGGTCAGTACAGGTATGATATGACATGTAGTTGTACACTTCCTCCAGCAGGCGGCAGTGTATGACACAGACGGAAAGTAAATAGATGTGTGTTAATGTTATGTAAATATAGTATAAACTGGAGGTACTAGGCCTTTTTATTTTTTCTATATAACTGAGAAAATGTATCAGTAAAAATATTTTTTAATCAAATCCAATGATTGAAATGTATTAATAATGAATGAAATATTTCACTCTGTGCAGCACACATATATAACTTTTTGAATTGAACTACTGAAATGTATAAGCTGATATAGTAAAATGTATTGAGATGTGTGTTCTGTACTTAGTAAGTATAGAGTATAAAAAGAATGTGTCTCGCTGTATTGCTCAGGCTGCACTAGAGTGTCTATTCCCAGGCGCGATCCCACTACTGAGCGGTACGGGGGATTTGACCTGCTCCGTTTCCGACCTGGGCCGGTGCACCCCTCCTTAGACGACCTGGTGGTCCCGAGCTCCCCCAGGAGCACCATACCGGTATCGAACTTAGTGCGGACACCCGATCGACATAGACCACTGCAGCTCAGAACTCCTGGGCTCAAACGATCCTCCAGTCTCAGCCTCCCAGTAGCTTGGATTACAGGCACGCGCCACCGCACCCGGCAAATTTTGCGGTGATTAGCGGTGCTTTTGGCTTGTAACGTAGTGACGTCACGAAGAGGTGTGGCGACCTCTAGTGGTGGTGCGTGAAAATAATGCGCTTCCCTAAAAGGACCTCTGCTTTTCAGAATTATATTTATCCACAATATTAAAATTTTTCAAAACATTTAATTGGAAATGTAAGCAATATCATCAGTCACTGCAAATATCGACTATCAAATGAGAATACTGATGAGTAGATTTTTATGAAAAGATGATTTAATTGATTTGATATAAACAACAATATATGGGGCCATAAAGTTTAATTAGTAGGGTTTCCAAAGTTAACGCATTTGTATCCTTAACAGCAATATTTGTTTTGACGTGCGATTAACGTCCTGTTTGACCTTTGGAACACACCGTAGTTTGTGGAAAGGCAGTGATGTGGCAGTTGATCTGGACCTACGAGTGGGAAAGCAGAAAGAGACAAAGAGCAGAAACAGAGACGGTAGATGGTGGACCAAAATCTCTTTAAAGCCATCCGGAAGTCGTTTTCCGTGGCCTCTCCGAATTCCTCCCATGTCCTAGTTTTTGCCTCAGTGACTGCCAGTGCTGCAGACCGCTTGGCCCGCCGGTACCTGTCAGCTGCAAAAGACCGCAAAAAGGGTGGGTATTCTGAACTGCTGTTTGGTGCATGAGCACAAACAAAAGTCAGGACCCGTCCCCCCACCCGAATGCGTAGGGAAACTACCCTCTCGCTTACCGGGTTAAACTCCAACGTGCAGGCTAGGAGCCGGGGGGCAACAAGAACTTCCACCCCTCCCCGTCGCCTCTCATTGCCGGCAACACCAGAGTGGAATGAACTCCACCCCCTCTCGAGAGGACTGGTTCCAGAGCTCTTGCTGTGCGTTGAGGTGAGTCCGACTATATCTAGCCGGAATTTCTCCACCTCACGCACCAGCTCAGGCTCCTTCCCCTAGCTTCTGTAGCCGAGGATCGGACCGCCAAGGCTCCCACCCAGCTCACTTAGCATTCGACCCCTTCGGCCCCTACTACGAGTGGTGAGCACATGGAAAGGAGGACCCATGTAACCTTTTCGGGGTGTGCCCGACCGGGGCCCATGAGTGCAGGCCCGGCCACCAGAAGTTCGCCATTGTGCGCCACCTCCAAGCATGGGTCCAGAGGGGGACCCCGGTGACCCGCGTCCGGGCGAGGGAAAACGAAGTCCAATGTTTTTAATCATCATCAGGGTCTTTTGAGCCACTCTCTGTCTGGTCCCTCCCCTAGAACCTGTTTGTCATGGGTGACCCTACCAGGGGCATGACCGCCCGCGACAACTTAGCTCCTAGGATCATTGGGACACGCAAACTCCTCCACCACGATAAGGTGGTGGCTCAGGGTAGGAGGCAGTCTAATTCTTTACATTTATTGATAGTATCACTTTCATGCGCTTTTACCGAACCCTCTGTATTATAGCAGCGCATACTTGATGATGATGATGAATAAGCGGTGCGTTGGAAAGTCCACCCTCGTGAACATCTTAATACAAGCTTAATACGTAGCTGTTTCTGTGCTTCATTGTGCTTCATTGTCCATGACTCATGCAATGCCGTGCATCAATTGGCTGTCTAGAGGCATGTGAGACAATACACAACATTATGTGCAGTGCAGGATACAGGTACATAAAACTAAAACTGAATTATTGTACAACTACAATAACTGCAGTATGTCTGGCAACGCTGCTACCAACACTCTTCTTCTCACTCTTTTTATACTCTTGGGTTGCTCCAAGCCAGCATGCCACCTGAAGCCCATCCAGTGAATCCAATGAATTACAAATCCAAACCCGGTCATTGTAACATCAACAATGTTTCATTACTGGAAGTACTTTTCAGTATTTTTTACTGGAAGATGAGAGAAAATGGCTCTTTTGATGGTAATGGTTGCCGACATCTGGTCTATATGAAGCCTGTGATTGACTCTTGCCTGTAGTCAGCTGGGATAGGCTCCAGCATCCCCGTGACCCTAATGAGGATAAGCGGTACAGAAAATGAATGAATGAATGAATGAATTTGTATTGTATCATTTCTTTTCTAAATCCTGAAAGACCTCTTACAGCCGGGGTTTCAAACTTGCGGCCCACAAGACAATGTTTTATGGCCCCCACCTTAATATGAAAGTTCAATGTTAGTGCGGCCCTCCAGTTCTATATGAATTATACTTCTTACAGTATTGTGTGTGGAGCTG
>QODF01000175.1:0-148490 GCA_024372805.1 Oostethus manadensis
GTTTTTAAACAGGTGTGCACAAACGACAGTTAAATCAAAATATTAAAAGATTTGATATGAAAAAGTTATCGTTGATGGCATCGGTCTGAAGAGGCAGAAAGTTCGGTATCGGTATTGGCGTTGGCTTGAGGAAAAAAATCCTGCATCTCTAAAAAAGGTATCCTTTAAAAAAAAAAAAAAAGGTTTCCTCCCGCTTGTGTCACCTTCCTGCTAGACACGAAACACACACACACACACACACACACAGGATGTTCACCCCAATGCAGGTCAATGGCTGCCACCGGGACCAACAGCTGCTGCAACTGGGACACACACACTTACGCACACACTTCAAGGTCAGATGAAGGGCAAGCCTGCCCCCTTTGAACATGTGTGACGCTTTTAAGGAACATATGTTTTTCAATTCATTGCGGGAGAAGAACCAACCGTCAGTGTTGGCTCGGTTGAGCACATCGGGTGAAGGACTGTGTTGCGAGCGCGAGCCAAAAGAGTCCAGACTGTCAAAAAACAAGTAAAACAAAAAATTATCAGAATGTTACCCACATGATTGTTACAAGCAAAGTAGACTTTTTGGTATACAAAAATATTAAAATGTTTTAGTTAATAGGTAATTTGATGTTTACTTACTTATGTAAGTTTTTTCGGATCCATAATTGTGTTTGCGTTTTTATACTTAATGCCAAATTCAGCTTGGATAGGCTCCAGCAAACCCTAATGTGGATAAGCGGCATAGAAAACGGATGGATGGATGATCTGTATAATATTTGCAGAACATAATCCATATTGGTCTCATAAATTTCTTCCAACATCGCACCGTTAATGTTCATGTCGGTAAAAGTTCTGGGCTCCAGCTTGCACACACATTCTCCATTATAATTCCATGACATTGGATTTAGCCCTGACGGATGAAACATGCTAGTATCTTAAAATGATTTCTAAACAAGCTGACAAGCTTCATGTTGCTTTTTCTAACTCGGGGGTGTTCAAACTTTTTCCAACCCATACAGAAAAATCAAAGGATGCAGGGGACCGCTTTGATATTTTTATGTATCAATTTTTTAGGATCATTTTTATTCATCCATCCATCCATTTTCTATACGGCTTATCCTCATTAAGGTCGCGGTTATGCTGGAGCCTATCCCAGCTGACTACACCTCGCACACCACATCGCAGGGTATGTACATTTTTATATTTTATTTTAAAAAACAAAAAAAAAACTATTCACATATATTGTATTCCAGACCTTTGTGCTATTAATTATTAACATCAACATATCAGCCGTTTTCTTGAGATTGTGGCATTTTCCTGTATTTTTAAAAGTGTCATCTGTTTTTTTACCGTTTCATTCCAATTTTACGTCATGCCGCAGGCCAATAATAAATGAGTCACGCGCACACATGGCCCCCGGGCTGCACTTTGGACATCCTTGTTCTAATTCAAGCATCAAGAACGATTTGGTTAATTAAAAAAATACAATTGTGTTCACCTAAAAAGTGCAGCATCCATTGAGGTGACTTTAGAGTTAAGTAAGCTTCTTCCTACTCCTTTTCGGACATGAGGTGCAATCATGAAACTCGAAGTCTGAAACAAATATACTGCATCGTACGTCTTACTTTTGCAGTAGTCTTGAATGCAGCAATGCCTAGGTTCCCAAAGTGAGGTACACGTAACCCCAGGGGTAAACCAATTGCAATGGGGAACACGTGAATAAAAATGGAAAACAAGTAGCGCATAACACTCACAATTACGAGTGTGCCTGAACACCTCACGGCGCATGAAGAAAGGAGCAGAAAGAAGAAAGCAAACAGAGCGTGGAGAGCATAAGTTTATCAAATGTCACCATGCAGACTATTCCATGAGAGGTGCAGATAGCATACAAGCTCCAAAAGTGGGCTAAGTGCCTTGCTTAAGGGCAAGTCAGAGTCACTCCTGGTTTAAGTCGTGATGCAGGATAAGCATGTGAAAGGCGTGACGCATCATGACAGTAAAGTGTCTGACCTGTCCAGAGAGTTGTCTCGAGTGTGCCTCGGCGGCGAGAGCGACTCACTGCGCTCCGAGTCCCAGCAGTCGTAGCCGCTGTCTCGAACGCTGCGCTTCTGAGAACCGTCGGCCGACTCCTCGCTATCCTGCACGGCACAAAAAAACGTGAAAGACACGATGCAGAAAGTAGATGCTGTCCGTTTGTCTGGAGCACAGTCGCATGTCACAACTGGTCTTCCTTACACTATCGTTCATTATAGCTACGTTGCATGCCATGTCCAACATAATAGAGTGAATCATGGTTCTCTTCTCATTCCGTGTGGAAGTGGTAAGTTTTGGGCTTCTTAAGTTTAGATGAAATCAACTTGAGGCTAACTGGATAGCTTGCTGTAGTACTTTTCAGTGTCCTTTTCCTCTTCCTGAGTTGACACAAAACCAAAAACAAAACAGTGTCTTCTTCCTGACAGCAAAAACAGACTTGTCCATTGCCCTGTCCACCCTAAAGTCTACCATGCACTCACCACCTTCATTTGTGCCAGCAGTCCTTCAAACTCCTTCAGGTTGAGCGTTGGTCCGCTGTATGAGGCGCAGCCGCTTGCAGCTTTGCCCAGCCAGAACATGGTGTTCAGCACCTGAGAGACGCCGACACACGGGTCACCACACGGTCATATGCAGAAGAAGGCAACAGACTCACGTTTTTAAGTTTGCGGCTGCAGTCCGAGTCCCTGGCGGGAAGAGGAAGTGAATTAGAGACATGTCCTGGTCATGAAAATGAAGATGATGAGCTGATTTACTTGAGGTTGGCTCTTATGGACGTGTCCTGCAGATCACCGGGGTCAAACAGCTGGGAGTCCTTCAGGCCAAACTCCTCACAGCCTCGCAGGAAGACGGACAAATTGTCCTGCACCGGACGGCAAAGACCCTTTTTCAACTTTGACTATTTATTACATTCATTCCTTTTATTAAAGCAATGCACATTCACAAGTGTGTATAAAAAGAACACAAACAATAGCAAAATTTACCACAGTGGCTTTCAAACTAGGGGCGCGGCATTATGACGGGGGGGGGGGCAGGCTACCATAAACACTTTTCATTATTACCATATTTTTGAGCGGTGGTGGGGGCTGCAAAAGTTTAGGAACTGATTTACTACTACAAAAGATAATGCAGGATATCTTTTTTTCTCAACACCAATATGGTACCGGTATCGTTTTTACAACATTTTTTGATAGATTTAATCTAATTAGAGGCTATAGGATTTGTCCTAATCAAATATTATGACATCACTACCTCATCACCAGGTTAAGCGGAGTATAGAGCCCCGTATCAATACAAACTATTTACCTTAACACAGGGGTTCCCAAACTTTTTTTGCAGGGCCCCCCTTTTGGCGATAAAATGATTTTCAGCACCCCCTCATGCCCGAAAAATATGGTAATAAAGAAAAGTATTTGTGGTAGCCCCGCATCCCCCCTGTCATAACACCGGGTCCCCCCTAGAGAGCGCGTCCCCCAGTTTATTTTTTATTATTATATGAAATTATTTTTTACAAATATTTACAGATTATTATTATAGACTTATTAAGGACTTTTCTCTCGTACCTTTGTATTTGAAAATGTAACTTGGCAAAACTTTTCCTCATAATATTACAAATAATAAATTAAGTGTTTTCTCGTGTACAACTTGTCTTCCGATATTTACCTTGACATAACTTGGACGACTTTTTATTATTGTCTTATTATTACAAATGTACATTCTTTCTTTTTGACAATATTACAAGTTTCCTCAAAAGATTACAACTAATAATAAAAAGTGTTTGACTGTACCGTGACACATTGTTATTCTCGTAATAGTCTGACTTTTTCTCGTTTACGACTTGTCTTCCAATGTTTACCTTGACATAACTTTGACGAAATTTTTATTTTTGTCTTATTATTACAAATGTACATTCTTTCTTTTTGATAATAATTACAATTTTCCTCATAATAACTTCCTCAACTTTCCGTTCATTTGTCTTTTAAATAAAGTAACTTTTATAACTTATTTATGCAACTTTCTACCCATGACACTATGACTTTTTTATTTATTACAGATTTAATCTTTACCACAGATTATTTGTTCTCATTCTGTCACAACTTTTTGACTTGATGAATTTTGACAAATTTTTTTCCACGTAACATTACAGTTGACTTTTTATCTTGTGACGTTGTTAACTTTCGTCTTTGTCTTGAAATATGTAACTTAACATGATTCAATTTAACATGATTTTCCTTACCTTTCTTCCTCATAACGTTGTGCATTTATTATTGCAACTTTTTTTACAATTATGACTTTTTTTTTTTGCATACCTTTACAATTTGTCTTCCAAACTTAACGTAACTTTTCCTCGGAAGGTTGCTAAATGTTTAGTTCGTGGAGGTAAAGGTGCGTTGGTGCGGCCATGATGCGGGTGAGTCCTTACCAGGCCAGCAATGGGGGTGGGAAGCCTGTTGATCTTCTTAACCAGACCTGGCCTGATAGAGCTGAGCAGCCTATGCGGTGGAGGAGACACAAGCATGGATCAGAGAAGGCTTTGTGTGCGAGACGGCGGTGACGTCACGTCTTACTCGCACAGCAGGACGCCGTTCTCCAAGGCGCTGCGGAAGTCCTTGGCTCCAAAACTCTTCCCCGTCACCGCCTGCAAAGGGGAGACAGGCAGGAAATCATCATGGCGAATGTCCTCTGATTTCATTCGCCAATAAAACAATCTGTCAATCAAATCCATTTTTCTACTAGAGATGCAGCACCGTCCATCTGGTGTAGGGGAAAAATGTCCGAGCACGAATGGAAGCTAGCGGGGTTAGCGAGCCAGACCGGATGAGTAAATTTTCACCATGTTGTGTTTTTCGATCACAGCGCTCCTAGATCAGGGGTCTGCAACCCGCGGCGCTATTTTCCTTCTACTGTGGCTCCAGGTGATTTATGTTTCTGTGTAGTCACTACGTCTCATCTGACGCCGTCATGAGCCTTTCCAAGTTCTGCATTGGAATTGAGCGTGTGCCGTGCAGTTCTCCCCCAAAGTGCTAGGCGTAGTGTTTTCCGGTTTGTCAATTTGGTAAGAAAGCACGACGCAACTATTTTGCTCATTAGGATACTTTGTCACTAATTAACACGGACAAGTGTACAACAACTGGAATTAATCGATGTGTAGCAACACAAACAACAAGTCTGACTCCAAAGTCGGCAGTGAAGGTTTAAGAATAGGAACAGGAAGACAGAAAAAGAACGGGTTTCATTTGGTGAAAACGGGCCAAAATTGTTCTTTTTATGCTAAAGGTTGTCGACCCCTGCACTAGGTTTTAGTCCTGCGATTTGCTTGGAAACTATCTACTTTTTTAATATTAAGGTATTACTGTTGTGTTTAAAATCAATAAAGCCTTAACAACATTTCTAGGTTGAAGATTAACCCTTTAGCCTTATAAAATGTAATGCATGTTAGTATTTTATATATATAAAAAATATATATATATATGGTGTACCCCGCCTCCCGCCCAAAGCCAGCTGGGATAGGCTCTAGCATACCCGCGACCCTAATGAGGATAAGAGGCATAGAAAATGAATGAATGAATATTTATAATATATAATAACCAGAATGGCAAAGACTCAGTCAATGATCAAAGACAGTCTGGAGTTACCTATAAGTACTGTGACAGCTAGAAGACGTCTGTGGGAAGCTAATCTATTAACAAGAATCTATTTACAACAAAATACTTGAAGGGGTCATGTTGCCTTATGCCAGTGGTTCTCAAATAGTGGGGCAAGTGAGTGCTTGCTCATGTGACCTTCATGCGTAAAGTGCCATGACACAAATGCTGCTGTGATTTGGCGACATGTGCAAATAAGCTGAATTGAATGGAAGCAAGATGACTAGTGAGGACAGTCTTGCTTTGTAGAGTGCAGGTTATTTTCAGAACGGCCATGCTGACTGATTCTATTTTGACACCCTCACAGGTGGCAATGACTCAGTTTTATTCCAAATGTTCGCGTATGTCTGCACACACACACACACACACACACACACGCCCAGTTCAGGATGGCAGTGGTCGTTATGGCAACATGACTTTGACAGACTCTCGGGTGTCGAGTCTTGGTTCCAAAACGGACGGTGTGGCACCCTGGCACCCCCACCAGGAATTACACCAGCCCAGATAGGATATCTGTTTCTCGATGTGCTTTCAAATAAACAGCTCAGATCATCTAGAAATGTAAAAACCGTTCCAATAAGGCGAGATTACCCGTACAAGACAAGAACTCCTTTTTTCCCTTGCCTGTGAAGTTAATGGCCTGTCGTAACTTCTCTTTGGCTCACTTGTAAGCAAACGTTCACTTTTCGCATGCTAGGTGTAACACTTTTTTTTTTTTTAAACATCGAGCCCAAAAAAATCATCAGCCACCTGAAACTCCTGCACTGCAGCGATTGAAAGTGCAAAAGTGCCCGGGGACTCTGAGGCGGGTTCGCCTATCTGAGGTTACCGAGGTGATCAAAAAGCTCCTTGGTGGCAAGGCCCCGGGGGTGGATGAGATCCGCCCGCAAATCCTTAAGGCCCTGGATCCTGTGGAGGAGTCTTGGTTGACACAACCCTGCAGCATCGCGTGGACATCGGGGTTGGTGCACCTGGACTGGCAGACCAGGGTGGTGGCCCCGCTTTTCAAGAAGGGTGAGTTCTAACTATAGTGGGATCACACTCCTCAGCCTTCCCGGTAAGGTCTATTCAGGGTTTCTGGAGAGAAGGATCCGCCAGGGCTGCCCTTTGTCACCGATTCTGTTCATTACTTTCATAGACAGAATTTCTAGGCGCAGCCAGGGTGTTCAGGGGTTCCGGTTTGGTGGCCGAAGGATTTGAGCTCTGCTTTTTGGAAATGATGTGGTCCTGTTGGATTCATCGAGCGGTGACCTTCAACTCTCACTGAATCGGTTTGCAGCTGAGTGTGAAGCGGCTGGAAAGAAAATCAGCACCTCCAAGTACGAGTCCATGGTTCTTGCCCGGGAAAGGGTGGACACCATCTCCGGGTCGGGGATGAGGTACAGCCCCAAGTGGAGGAGTTTAAGTACCTCGGGGTCTTGTTCACGAGTGATGGAAGGATGGAACGTGAGATGGACGGGCGGATTGGTGCAGCGTCTGCAGCGATGGGGACTCTGCACCAGCCTGTCGTGGTGATGAGAGAGCTGAGCCGAAAGGCAAAGCTCTCAATTTACCGGTCGATCTACGTTCCTACCCTCACCTATGGTCATGAGCTTTGGGTAGTGACCGAAAGGACAAGATCGCGGGTACAAGCGGCCGAAATGAGTTTTCCCTGCAGGGTGGCTGGGCTCTCCCTTAGAGATAGGGTGAGAAGACTGTCATCTGGGATAAACTCGGAGTAGAACCGCTGCTCCTCCGCATTGAGAGGAGCCAGATGATATCTGGTTAGGATGCCCCCTGGACGCTTTCCTGGGGAGGGGTTCAGGGCACATCCAACCGGTAGGAGGCCTCGGGGAAGGGGAAGACCCAGGACACGTTGGAGAGACTATGTCTCTCGGCTGGCCTGGGAACGACTCGGCATCCACCGGGAAGAGCTGGACGAAGTGGACGGGGAGAGGAAAGTTTGGGCTTCTTTGCTTAGGTTGCTGCCCCCGCGACCCGACCTCGGATAAGCGGAAGAAAATGGATGGATGGATGGATGCTCGGAATGTGTGCCCGAAAACAGTGCACCTTGCAGTGGCTCCTCTCTCTGTATACTCCGCTTCTCCTGACGTTCGTAGCAGCACACTGTCTGCTTGTGTCCAAATATATTGAATTTTCCCGGCCGCAGCGGGTGGTTCCCTCTGCTCTGTACTCTTTCAGGTGTGCTGGAAAGGTGAACTGTTAAATCTAGGGATGTGCCGATCCAATCGTGCCGGGCGCTCGCACGGGAAGTGCCGCCGGTCGTTACTAAGGACCATCAATAAATGACTGTTAATTACTATCGGTCTTAAAGGCATAGTTTCAATATTTTCGACTCAAAGTTTTATGACATCCTCTCTTTCTTCCTTTACGAGCTACGACTCGGAAGGCTATCCAGAATTGCAAGTAAACACTTTGGAGACACACACAGAGAGCAAAGATAAACGGAAAGGAAGAGAGTTTTGATTGATGCCTCTTTACACGTGTAATCCAGATTAGGACAGATTACATTTTAGTAGCCATGCGTACTGCTGAGTGAGTGTGTTCCAGTGCAATGATTCACGCCATTATCTTGAGCATTGTCATTATTTTGATCTTCAGAAATACACCACGTGGACAAACACTTTTGGACCCTTTTTCGGAAAGAGGGCGACCTTCTTCTGCCGATGTTGTGAACAATTTTTTCGTCTTACATTCACCTTTTTCACTTCATTCTGTGTCACACTTGACAGTTTACATTTTTTCATATTCCTCTTGTAAAAAATGTTTTTGCCTTTCCTCGCACGGCGTTCTGTCGAGTTCGGCTTATTTGAGAAGATACTGTGTCGGCGAAAATAAGCACCACATGACTGTACTGTTTATTCATCAAAGGGTATGACAATTCTTATGACGATTATGATACTCGGTAAGATTAAAATGTGAGGAGATTTCTCATTCAGGGAACAGGCAAGCCAGAAGCCAGATTGTGAACTATGCCATGGCTACTAAGGAATGATAATACAGTGATATGGCGCACATGATGTGCTTCAGGCACACCTTGCAATGCAACCTACCTTGGTGCTCAGCAAGTGATGTGTGGCTGTTTCCTCCCATGGGAGTTAAACAGCAAAAGCAAAAAAAATACTTTACGAGCATTACGTTTACAGGTAATGGCGCCGCCCATGACGAACTAGCGCAACGCTCCGTTCAGGAAGTGACATCATCGGGTTGACGCCTGCCAGCTAGAGCACAGCGGACCAACGTTCTTCTCGAGGTAGAGCGTTGACTTGGTTGAGTATATTTTTCATCAAAACGGTCGTCGTGCCAAAACTTGTGTATGTGTTGCCGCTGGATGCTGACGGCATCTGAGTGTTACTGTAAGTTGGTTCTCCTTTTCAAAAGAGGAAGGTTTAGGACAAAAATAGATGAAGAAAGCGCAGAGGACGAGGGACAGATGAACAGCCACCTCGAGCTCTGTTCTTTGCAGGGATGCTTTCAAGTACGACTGCTTTGAAGGAACAGCTATGCAAGAAGCATTTGGCTGGAAAGCGCAGTAGACACGCATCTGAAAAAGGATGCTATCCCGTCGGTACACAGGAAAACAACAAGACGACGAAGATCGAGCTCTACGTCAAAGTTGGCACTAGAGACTAAGTCGTGTCTTGTTTACGTAATGTCTTTGAAACACTATTCCACAATAGTGACAAGGCTGCAAAGCATTATACATGTTATATGAACATCTTTTCACACATATGCAATAAAAAAGCCTATAAAGACCCCTGATAAATGAGATTTCTCCACCTCACGCACCAGCTCAGGCTCCTTCCCCGCCACAGAGTTGACATTCCACGTAACGACAACTACCTTCTGTAGCCGAGGATTGGACGGTCAAGGCCTGCGCTTCCGGCCGCCACCCGGCTCACTTTGCACCCGGCCCCTTTGCCTCCTCCTTCGAGTGGTGAGCTGGTGGGAAAGGGGACCTACGACTGGGCACCAGACGCTCGCCATGGTGCCCCACCTCCGGGCCTGGCTCTAGTCCATTGTTGAAAGCCATCATCAGGGTCTTTTCAGCCACTCTTTGTCTGGTCCCTCCCCTAGAACCTGTTTGTCATGGGGGTGACCGTATCAGGAGCATGAAAGCCCTCGACAACTTAGCTCCACGATAAGGTGGTGGCTCAGGGAGGAGTGGGAGCGACTCCACCTCGGTAATGCTGTACAATACAAGCCGCTTGGAAACACTCAGCGCTTGGACACAGTCGCCTTGCTGACAAAACATGCATAGGTGTCCAAAGTGTGGCGCAGGGGCCATCTGTGGAACGTGGCTCATTGCAGAAATAAAATAAACAAAAACCCAGCAAAAGTGGGAAAACTGAGCAAAAAGGCATATTATAACTAGAATGAGCTAAAATGTTGATATTAATAACTAATAAAATCTGAAAGATTTGTTTTAAATGTAAGAATAATGTTTTTTTTATGATAAATAATAAGGACAGCCCTGGTGTGAATAGACAAAGACAAGTAGAGCTGAATTATTGTTTTATATTACCAAAACCATGTTTTTTAATCTCAAAGAATGTTGACAACATCATTGAGCATCCATTTGTGGGACAAAAACCACTTCAAAATGCACCTGCATAGTTTTTCAACTCGGTTAAATCAGTCATATTTTCACATTTGTGCATACTGTATATCGCACGTTGCCTGAAATTCATGTTAATATCTTGTCCCGTCTTGCATGTCACACTTATAGACGGGCATAAATATTTGGACACTTCATTCATTAAGCCTTAGCCTGACTGTCCCAATACTTTTGCCCATGTAAAATATGTACCGATAATAAAAAAATGAGTGATTGTGTCGTTTTCCTTCCTGGTTATATAATATGTCCAGATGTTTCCCGCTGGCCATGGCATCAGCTTTTTCTTCCTCATGTCCCGTATGATTCCATCTGCTACTTTGGCTTCCTAAAGGTGCTCCTGAAATATTAACAGCACACTTTTGCATAATTCAGCAGGCCCAAAATAGAAATACTGGACTCGACTTGCCTGCACTTTTGTTGTGAGTTGTGTAATAGTGTACGCGTAGCACGCAGGGCGCACAGAGCAAGAAAGCGAGGTGGACATTCCAAAAAGTCAGCGCACGTCGGCACAGAACGCTTTGCAGTCCGACAGCAATGGAAGACATGCAGCAACTGCTGACTTTGCACATTCCAGATGTGTCCAAAAACGATCACGTGAACCGCCGTCATGCATGACGTACGCAAAAAAAGATTGTTTTTGAGTTTGGAAAAGTAAATGCAAGGTGTAGCGTTCCTTTCTGTGTATGTCAAATCCATGCACCCGGGAAGGAAGTTCTGCTAATGCTTAAAATGAGCAAAAATCGGAATCTGTTGCCACACTACGAATTTGCCTCCGCTCAATACCACTCTCTGTTAGAATAATAATAATAATAATAATAAGTGTACACAGTGGGGAGCAGGAGAATACTACTATACATATTTACATGAAATGTACTGTATATATATATACACATGATATACTGAATAATTACGGTATTTACAATGTCGCAGGTTACAATACAATTCCCAGTGTAATGTCCAAAGAGTATGTAGTGCAAATGATCATGCGTGAACATCTGAAGTCCACTATCATTTCCACAGTTTTAAGCGGGTTTAGTTCCAGGTTATTGTGACCGCACCAGAATATCAGCTGATCCACCTCGCTTCTATAAGCAGTTTCATCACCATCACTGACGAGGCCAATGATGGTGGTGTCATCTGCAAATTTCAGCAGTTTCACAGCTGGGTCGCCTGAGGTGCATTTGTCATTTGTGTATATGGAGAAAAGCAGAGGGGACAGGACACACCCCTGGGGTGCACCAATGCTGATGGACAAGGAACCGGATATGGTGCTCCGCAGCCTCACCTGCTGCCTCCTGTCAGTCAGCAAGCTGTTGATCCACTGACAGATAGAGGGGGACACAGTGAGTTGGGTGAGCTTATGAAGGACGATGTCCGGGACTACAGTGTTAAAGGCAGAACTAAAGTCCACAAACAGGATCCTGGGGTATGTCCCTGCAGAGTCGAGGTGCTTCAGGATGTAATGTAGCCATGTGTTCACTGCATCCTCAACACACGGGTTTGGCCGGTACGCAAACTGCAGTGGATCCAGCAGTGGGCCCGTGATGCCTCTCAGGTGCACCAACACCAGTCTCTATAAGGTTTTCATGACCACAAACGTTAAGGTCTGTAGTCATTCAGTCCTGTGATGGATGTTTTTTTGGGAACTGGGACAATGGTGGACCGTAATATGTAATAATGTTAAGCTCACAGCATGGATACCAAAACATAAAATCTTGTTTTAATGGGTGTGTCTCATTACAAGTGTTAATTAGCTGCCTCTTTTTACCTGTTTTTATATCTATAAAACGTAGAGAAAGGAGAAAGACGTGTGTTCATTTCTTACATGGGACCGTTTTTTTAAAGTGCACTTTTACTTTAAAAATTCAAAAAATATTTACAAAATGGTTATCCATTTTCTCTAATTTTGTCGTTTTTTGGGGGGAGGGTTTCAAAACAGTGCAAAACCGTGCACACTACTACAAAACCTAAAGTAAAGTACTCCATTCCAGTTCATTAAAAAATACAAAACTATGCAGAATACTATCTAAAAATTACAAATTGAACAGTTAAAAAAACACTATACACAGAAAAAAATCTGAAGGGAAGTACAATGAAGTATGCAAAGTACAATGCAAAAACTAGTTGCAAAAACAAAAAACTATGGTGACCACCCAAAAACTAGTTGAATATAAAATTTAAAACAAAAACGACACAACTACTTCACAAAAACAATTACTTGGCATATACTTGGAATCGGAAGGAAGAAAGTACCTTCAAAGCTTATAATGAATGTGCATGGGTACAGCATAGATATAAAAACATAAAACCTTGGAGGTTTTTGGAAATGTTTTAGGAGGTGCAGAATAGGTCCCATTAGGTGCATTAATTGCCCCGTTTTACCAGTTTTTGCATCTTTAGAACGCACAGAGAGAGAAAGACAAAGGCGTGTGTCGATGGCTCGTTAGGATTGCGGATAATGGGCAAAGGTTTTTTTTTTTTTATATTTTACTTTTTTTTTTCCAAAGAAAGTGATGATGATGATGATGATGATGAATGTGTGTGTGGCTGTTGAGTGAGCATTCATGTCAGCCACAAAAACCAAGCCAAAGGTCTTGGGGGTCTTTTTTCAGCAGCAGTTGCTGTAACTCGAGCCTCTGTGGTGAATGGCAGCGGCAGCAGCTCCCATACAGTATAAGCCCTACGGCGTGTGTGTGCATGTGTGTGTGTGCATGTGTGTGTGTGTGTGTGTGTGGCCAGAAGTAGGCCAAAGTAACATTTAGTTATGTCTTACTGTATGTGCTGCTGTAACAAGCTGCGTGCAGCAGCGGCAGCAGACGACAATACTCCAGGAGCGTCCAAACTTTTCCAGCGACATAGAGAAAAACGAAAGGACGCAACTTTGCCACTTTGATATTTTGTGAATAAACATATGCAGATATGCTAATAAGTTATATATTTCAAGAACAATCTGCATCTCAGATTGGCTCCTCTTCCTGTAAAAAAAACAATACAGAACTTATACACTTTAAAAAATTGTATTTTTTGTAATTTGACCTGTTAGAAGCACAACATTCAACATACAAAAGTGCGGGTACACGTGCAGACCTACCCTGAGGTAATTTGCACTCAACTAATTTGTGTACAATTTTAAAAAAAATGTAGCCCACTTTAAGATAAAAGAGCCAATCAGAGTTCATATATCTGCATATCAGTGTTTGATCAGTACTGCTTATTCCTGCACTGAATTGTCATCAATAACCATTCTATTGATCCTGTTCTTGACTGTCTTGGCAAAGAGAGACTTTCTTTTATTTTCTAATCATTTCCTGTTTATTTTTTAAATGAGGAGAATAGATGCTCTAATATTTTTATGAACAATTATTTCATGTATGTGAATGGCTTCCCATCTCATGTACAGCCCAGTGTTGCCAACTTGGCGATTTTCTCACTAAAACTGGAGACTTTGCAAACCTTATTTTCTCAAAACAACTATCAAAAATTGTGAAGACTTTTCCTGACGTTGTTTGGAGATTTTTCTAGTATTCGCATTTTTCTTCACCAAAATAGTAATTTATTGACGGTCCCTAGAAAAACAGCCAGCGTGCAAGCTCTCCACATCATGAGAGACCAGTCCAGGCACGGTGAGGGAGGACTACCGCTATAGCTACGGAGTCAAATATTCGACCTCCAACTTTACCACGGTGTAATTGAAAGCACATATTGTTCTGAGGTGTGAGTGCACAGTCAGACAACTGCCGCTGCACATAACCTGCCTCCCCTGGAGTCACCACCTAATAATTAGCATGTCACGGGGGCTGTGAGCACATAGCTACAGCGCACTTCTCGTTATGAAAAATATTGCTATGCTCCCGTTAATTACATTGTTCTATTTTACTGCGCGTCAGAAGATTAGTATAGATGCATTCACTGACTTGACAGCAAGTCAGATATTTCATATTCTTTCCGAAAATGCACATTTCCCGAACTTCGGATTCAAGACTGAACCAGCCAGACCAACTAGTCGCCGTTTGAACAAAGTTTGGAATATATTTGGAATAATTTTAGAAGGTGCAAAACGTCACCAGCCAGACCAACAAAGACGAGTATGGTAACTTTTCTGCTTTGTGACTTGATTACTTTAAAAACATTACGTATCGGAAAAGCTAATACATAAATGTTGCAAATTCCTGACTTACAAAAATACACAATGTAAAATATATAGAATGAATATAGAATGTAAAATATTGATCCCATCCATCCATCCATCCATTTTCTATACCGCTTATCCTCATTAGGGTCACGGGGATGCTGGAGCCTATCCCAGCAGACTTTGGGCGAGAGGCGGGGTACACCTCGGACTGGTCGCCAGTCAATCGCAGGGCACTTATTGACAAACAAACATTCGCGCTCACATTCATACCGATGGACAATTTAGAGTCACCAATTAAGCTAACATGCATGTTTTTGGAATGTGGGAGGAAACCGGAGTACCCGGGGAAAACCCACACACGCACGGGGAGAACATGCAAACTCCACACAGAGATGCCCAACGGAGATTTGAACCCAGGTCTTCCAGATCTCCTGACTGTGTGGCCAATGTGCTAACCACTCAGCCACCGTGCGGCCCCAAATATTGATCCCATCAAAGAAAAATATGAGGAAGTCTGTAGTGGCAGAGAAGTATGTTAGAGCCGTGCAGGACATGTACGAGGACAGTAAGACAGTAGTGAGGTGTGCTGTAGGTGTGACAGAGGAGTTCCGAGTGACGGTGGGACACCATCAGGGATCCGCTTAGAGCCCCTTCTGGTTTGGCATGGAATGGAGGGAGAAAAGTGTGATGTGTGATAGAAGAGTTTCAGCTAAAATGAAAGGAAAGGTGTACAAAACTGTGGTGAGACCAGCCATGTTGTTTGGTTTAGAGACAGTGCCGCTGAGGAAAAGACAGGAGGCAGAGCTGGAGGTAGCAGAGATGAAGATGCTGAGGTTCTCTTTGAGTGTGACCAGGATGGACAGGATCAGGAATGAGCACATCAGAGGACAGCACATGTTAGAGGGTTCGGAGGTAAAGCCAGAGAGGCCAGACTGAGATGGTTGGGACATGTCCAGAGGAGAGATAGTGAATATGTTGGTAGAAGGATGCTGAGTTTTGAACTGCTAGGCAGGAGGCCTAGAGGAAGACCAAAGAGGAGGATTATGGATGCAGTGAAAGAGGACATGAAGGTAGTTGGCGCAAGAGAAGAGGATACAGAAGACAGAGTTAGTCGGGTCTTCCAAATCTCCTAACTGTGTGGCCAACATGCTAACCACTCGACTGCCGTGCTGCCCCACAATAAATACATTGGACATTTTATTTTGTTGGGTAGATAATGTGCTGTAAGATACTGTAAAGTACTGTAAAAATGTCACTTTGACATAATTGGCATCTTTATTTTATAATGTGTGGTCGAGTGGCTAGCCTGTTGGTCACAGTGTCTGATTTGGAAGACCAGGGTTTAAATCCCAGCTTGGCATCTCTGTGTGGGGTATTCTCCGGGTACTCCGGTTTCCTCCCACATTCCAGAAACATGCGTTTTAGGTTACTTGGTGACTCTAAATTATCCATATGTATGAATGTGAATGTGAATGACTGTCTGCCCAGCATGCAATTGACTGGCGACCAGTCCAGGGTGTACCCCACGTCTTGCCCGAAGTCAGCTGGGATAGGCTCCAGCATACCCCTGCCACCCTAATGAGGATAAGCGGCATAGAAAACGGATGGGCTTTATAATGTAAGGTCGATATCCACGTCAACATTAGCTGTAGAATCCAACCGTATGGTTTGTACCCCATATCGGATCTTTGTCTTTTAAACGTATGGTTTTGAGTCACATCGTAGCCTGTGTATCTAGATTCTCCTCACGTCACCAAGCGATTTACATCCCTAACAGCAGTCTTAACATAAGCAGACCCTGCTAGCGGTTAAGCTAGTAAATAAATATATAACGTTTAAAAGAAAAATGGGTCAAAACTGCTGCTCCTGCAGTCATGAATCACCAGTCAGGCTTATACTGCGCACACTCATCTTATCCCATCAACATCCAGCATTGGTGGGATACATCATCTCGTGCGTGAGAGTTGGCCCGGTTTCATCTCCATGGCAACAACAAGGAAAAAAATGAGTGGGCGTTCCCGCTCGTGCGTGGACGCTTCTAACGGTGCGTGGGATTCGTTTGTCGTAGCGCTCGTGCTCCAAACTTTCCAGCGCCGTAACCCGACACACATGCACCAGAACAGGGGACGGTGCGTCGATGCTAGCGCGTGTGTGTGTGTGTGTGTGTGGTTATATTTACACCCGCGCGGACTTATGGAGGCTCATCTTACCTCGATCCACTTCTGCGCCTCCTGGCAGGCTGGCTCAGGGTGGCTCTCCTCCGACGCCGGCCGGACGTCTCGATTGGCGGCCTGGCTCGCCATCGCCGGACGCTTGTCGGTGCGACGCAGCTCCCCACGCGGCGTGTCAGCAACACCGTTATCCTGCCGTAGGTGAAAATCTCCCGCCACACTACACACACACGCGCGCGCGCGCGGGCGTCTGCCCGTGGTCCTGTTTCCTCCCCGGAGGTGGCGCCGCCAAAAATAAGAACGGTTGTCCGACGGAGGGAGCGCGTGTGAGGCTGACCGCGTCCTCGGTCAACAACGCTGCGGACGCGCGCTAGAGGAAGCGGGGACGCGCACGCAAGAATCTGCGCGTGTGGGATGGAGAGGCGGGGCCAATCGAGCAAAAAAAAAAAAAAACTTGTCTTGATTATGGAATGACCAGTCTTACCATTCAGTTTAATTTCAATCACAGACATGACAACTAAAACTAGTCATTTCAAACGGCAACTCTCTTGCTTTAAGACACACTTAAAGAAATGAAGCACAAATATTGTACAGTAGACCAATCAGATTTTTGCCCCATGCATTATCATCATTTCATCATCCCCAATCATCCTTTCAATTGATGCGGTAGCAAAAGTGTCCACGTGTGCATTTATTGAAGATGTCAAGAGACCCATCCCCCCAGTGCCTTTACCTGACACCATCAATGACTGTGAAAATGAATGTTTTCCTCAGGCAGCCATCTTCATAAATGTCATTGGAACAGCACCAAACTAAAGTTCCAGCATCATTACCTTGCCCAATGCAGGTTCCCAATTATGACTGAATATGACTGTCATCCAATCATCCACAGTCCACTATTGCGTTCCCTTAGCCCATTGTAGCCTTGCTTTTTCAGTTGAGGTGTTAGACGGCTTTCGTTAACTTTTTGTGTATGTAAATCCCATTTCCTTTAGGCACTTTAACAGTTCCGTCACAGACGTTGATTCGAAATTCCTTCCATTTGTTTTGCTGTGCATTTTCTGTTAAGACATTTTGCTTAAGTTTTCTGTCTTGACGCTTTGATGCCCCCCTTGGTCTTACGCCTGTAAACAAAACATATATTTTAACTTGTTTGCAAACTAAATGTGGCCATTATGAGCATGAATAAGCAGCTATACAGCTATCTATATGACATACACAGTTTATCCATTCGTACAAAACATTGTTTTCAAGTTTTAACTCATGTGTGTTATATAGGTTTTGTAATTATGCTGTAAATTGTTCTATTACGGAAAGCAAACGCTACACTCAGTTGTTACATTTAGGAAAGAACATCACTCAGGTAAACAATAGTTGTGTACCAGGCAAAGGATGTTTTCAGTGATTATGGCTGACATTTACAGCGACGTGTCAATCATTTTTGCGGAGACAAGGTAAACATTTGGAGGTTAAATATAGAACTTGCAGAACATGGACTTAAGACAGACAACCTTAATGACCCTAAAAGGGGCATTACAGCCTGATTTACTTTGTTTCATTGCCATCGCAGCCCCCCACAGTAAACATACTGCTGTGAAAAGATGTTTATATAACATGTCTAAAGCTGAACAGAAAATGACTTTTTCTGGTCTGTGGTCTTTGATGTCGTTCTTGTCTCTTTTTTTTTTGTGTACCGTCGTTAAAGCACAATTTTTCAAAATGCATTGATACCAAATGCTTCTTGTAAAAGGTGTTAACTCAAAGCGGGCGTCCACCTGTCCCTTTCTCTGCACTTTCTTTGTCCATTTTTGTCTTAAACCTTCCTCTTTTGGAAAAGAAAAGAAACTTACAATATCATTCGGACACACTCAACATCAACACAATGTTATGGCGTGAGAACTACACTGCAGGCACAATTATTAGGCACCACATTTTCCTTTTTATGCATATTTTCCAACTCCAAGCTGTACAAACTTGAATGCCTATTGGCGTTAAGCATACCGAGTGATGGGCATTTGTGTAATGAAAGAAATGTAGCCTAAGGGCATCAACACCCTTTATCAGGTGTGCATAACTAGGCAGCTTCTTTTCCCTGGGCAAAAAGGGCCAGGAAAAAGATCTGACATTGAAAAGTCTAAAATTTTAAAAAGTCTTTCAGAGGGATGCGGCTCTCTTGAAATTGCCAAGATATTGAGGTGCAATCACAGAACCATTAAACGTTTTGTTACAAATACGCAACAGGGTTGCAAGAGAGAATAAGAAATAACTGCCAAAGATTTTAGAATTAAACGTGCAGCTACCAGGAACGGGCCACACAATGGATGAGTGGTTAGCATGTTGACCTTAGTGTCAGGAGATCAGGGCTCGAATCTCCATTGGCCATCTCTGTGTGGAGTTTGCATGTTCTCCCCGTGCGTGCCTTTGGTTTTCTCCCACATTCCAAAAACATGCATGTTAGGTTAATTGGCGACTAGAGTGTGAATGTTTGTATGTCTGGCCTGCGATTGCCTGGCGACCAGTCCAGGGCATACCCCGCCTCCCACCCTAAGTCAGCTGGGATAGGCTCCAGCATACCCACAACCCTAATGATAAGCGGTATAGAAAATGGATGGATGGATGGCTACCAGGAACCCATTACCGTCCAATGCTGTCATATTCCAGAACTGCAACCTACCTGGAGTGTCCAAATGTACAAGGTAGTACTCAGACATAGCCAAAGGTAAGAAAGGCTGAAACTCGACCAGCACTGAACAAGACACATAAGTTGAAACATCAAGACTGAGCCACTAAATAGATTTTTCAGAGGTTTAATGGACTGATGAGATGAGTGAATCTTGATGGACCAGATGGATGGGCTCATTGCCGGATCAGTAATGGGCTCTGAGCTCCACTCAGACGCCAGCAAGGTGGAGGTGGGGTACTGGTATGAGCAGATATTTTAAGACGAACTAGTTGGACCTTTTCGGGTTCAGGATGGACTAAAACTCAACTCCCAAGCCTACTGCCAGTTTCTAGAAGAAACTTTTCTAAAGCAGTGGTACAGGATTAAGTCTGCATCATTCAAGAAAACCATGATTTTTATTATGGGACTTTCATTATTTTTTATCTCATAGAATGACATTCCCTTATTCCTCACCTGACCTAAACCCTATTGAGAACATGTGGACCCTTAACAGATTTAAAGTGAAGGAAAACCGTTCACCTCTCTAAGTGTCTGGGAGGCTGTGGATGCTACTGCCCAAAAAAATGCTCAACAGATCAAGAAACTGGTAGCCTCCATGGACAGATGGCTTTTGATTGTTATTGAAGAGGGTGGCTAAATTGGTCACCGATTATATAGAGTTATTATGATCACTTTAACAGATAAAACCAAACAAGTGAGATCAGAATAGCTTTGTTTTTCCATTGAGTTGCATACTTCTGCACACTAACACTTACCTCATGATTGTGTACGCACATATTCTCCCAAGATAGCAAAAACCTCACATTTACTTCCTTGAATATTCAGGTTTGAGGTTTAACATTTTGAATTGATTGAAAGCACTGTTCAATAATGAAATTAATCCTCAAAAATACGTGAATAATAATTGGTGCTAATTTACTTTTTGCTTGAACAATGTAGAACAAGCAGCTAAAAATCTAACACAGGTGTTACGTTTTGGGACAGAAAATGTACATGGTGATTCCAGAATGTTTTCCTCAAAATGGTGGTAGTAATGCAAGTTGTTTTTCCGCAAGAAAAATTCCATTACCACCATTTACTAAATTTCTGTTTCTTAAAGCCAGAAAGTTTCCATTTAAAATGACTAATGTCATGTAAAAGTGTGCCCCCCCCTCCCCCCGTCTTTGTCCAAATGGTTGAAACGTCACACCTTTGAATACCTGACCACTCTACAGAGTTCCATGCATGAACACAATGGCCTTTGCACACTTTGCCTCATTGCGCCTGAATGAGGCTACAAACATATTACATTGGGTCATTTATTGTGCACATCTTAAATTATTTACCAGTTTTCATTTATGTTCATCAGAAAAAAAAGCAGCTACGTTAAGCTATGTTACAGTAATGAATTAGCACACCCAGTAAACATCACACCACTTTATTTCTGTCATCAACAGCCAAACAGTCTACTGTGCAAAGTAAAGCAAACAAATTGCATGTTTTTTTCCAAAAACATAAGCGTCAATGCAAATAAGATATTGGGTCTGCTATGCGAACAGTGTCAACGATTTAAAGCTACATCTGGGCTGTGAGGAACATCAGCTCCAACACCATCTCTACTATTCAGGAGCATAAGGCAATCAAAGGTTTGTTTTTATTCTCATCACTACAACGCTATTTATATTCTCAATGGCATTCAAGCATAAGAAAAGCGTACAAAGATACGAGTGCTTGTGCTCAAAACATGTTTTGTTATCCTGCATTGGTCACAGCTAGAGAATACCGACTACAACTGGTGTATGCAAGCCTGTAACACATGTGTCGTTGTGCTAATAGAGAGGGGGGTGAGGGGTGCAAACAAACTTGCTTGATAGTGGCCGGCGTCAGATGCAGATAAATGTGTTTGCGCCAGCACAATGTTGTGGCTGACTGTGGTGCTGAAATTTAACAGCGACAGAGAGCCACGGCGGAGAAACGCACTTCGCCATCTCCTCGCTCCACAAAGCCCCTACAGACTTTGGCTGCATCCTACACACAAAGAAAATAGGAAGTTAAAAACAGTCCCATGATACAGAGACCTTACTTTCTGCCATAACCTCTCAAGATGATAAATGTTTTCACGCCCCTCCGATTTGAAATTGTACTAAGCAAGTGATTTATCAGTTTTAGATGTACTGTACAGACTGAACTCAAGTGAAATGAGGAAAATGCAACAAAATTCAGAGTTATGAAGGATGAGCATGTCCTGCAAGTCAAACTGCATGTTGAATAAATACATTTGTTCTTCTTGGCTGGTCTGCACAAGAACCAGATTAGGGTATCTAGTCCTGATGAGGTGTTTCAGGCATGCCCAGCCGGGAGAATACCCTGGGGAACCGCAAGAAGGATTATGTCTCACAGCTGTCCCCAGGATGCCTTGGTGTCCTCCAAGTGGAACTGGAAGAGGTGGCCGGAGACTAGGAAGTTTGGACTTCCCTACTGAGACTGCTGCCCCCTGACCCGAACCCGGATAATCGGAAGATAATTAAATGGAATGGCTGGTCTGCAATAACAGTCATGTACTCTGCCTTCTACGCCCCTCTCCCCCTGCTCTCCAAACGTATTGCCGGTAAAAGTATTTCAAGAATAGTGAAAAATAGCGATTTTGGTGTACACCCTTAAGTTTTCTGCTCGCACTCCTAAAATTTTAAGTTACGAGCCATAAAAATAAATGTTTGGATGTGTCCCTGTTAAGAGATATTTCAGTCATGAGCTTTGGGTGTTTGGCTATATGTTCTGTTAGTACCTCTGCTCTCTCTAAAAGGCAAAGAAAACCAACTCCCTTACATACCGTTACAAGAGTCTCATCTTTGGTGGTCCCATGCTTCAGAGGGCCATTCATCATCCCATCTTAATAGCAAAATAGAGAGCACATAAAATTTTTGTATGATTGTGAACATACAATACACATAGTACAGGCCAAAAGTTTAGACACAAAACAACTAATTGTCCTAACACGACAAGAAATTCCACTAAGTAACCCTGACAAAGCACACCTGTCAAGTGAAAACCACTTCAGGTGACTACCTTGTGAAGCTCATTAAAATCAAGAGTTTCTATCCTAAAAAAAAAAAAAATTAGAATTATTTCACACTTTCTTGTAAGTACATAATTCCACGTGTTCATTCCTAGTTTTAAAACTCCACAATGCAAAGAGTCATGCAAATAAAACTCACTGAATGAGGTGTCCAAACTTTTGGCCTGTATAGTACTGCAACATTGGTTCTCAATAGTATAAACTTTTACAGTCATAGTAAAAAGTTATTACAGTCACACTATGAGGTGTGGTGTATACTACATTTAAAGCCCACATATTCACGATTCAGCATTCATGACCTCACATTTTTTAACTTTTTTGCTCACATTTAGAAATTTGTGCTCATGTCCTTAATTAGGACACACAAACTATACTATTTTTTTCTTTTAAGGCGGTTAATTGGTTCCAGAGCCGACCGCAGTAAGTGAATTTCCACAAAGTAGGATTCAATATTTATGCATTGATTATTTTAGTTGAACATGGAAATCCCGTTTACATATTACCAAATACACACTTTAACTTCACAGCCCTGTAGACTTGAAATTATACCCCATAGTCACTTTTACACTACCATTATTCTCTATTTACATCAAATTACAAAAGCTACAAGATCATTGCAGGGACATACCAGACGCCTGCTGCTGGCATAGCAAGCTAGTGAGATAACTAGTTAGTCTCCCCAATGTACCCTTTTCTAAACCAAAAAAAGTGTTTAATAGAGTGGGGATGAAGGACAAAGACGCCAAAAACACCCACACAAGTCCCCCCCCCCATCCATCCTGTGATCTTAACCATGGCTTGTCGGCTGGGCTCTGCTGGTTCATTAGCCAATCCAAAGTTAATGTAGTCTAATACCATGGCCCATAGCATTCCTGATTCCTACTGACCACAATACTACACATCTTGTCTTTTAATATTAACAAATTAGTCAACCACATAACACTTCCAACAGTAAGTTACCCAGAACGCCAGGTGGGTTATGAATATAAGATAGCATTAATTTGCAAAGAATATTGCTGTTTGAGTTTATTTCAAATACCCACATAGTTTGTGTGGTGCAGTTACATTGTGTGTTCCACATGTGTTACTGGTTTTATTTTTGGTTTCACTGTGAGTGAGGGAAGAATATACAGTTGATGTTATGTAGTGTCAAAATCAAAACACTTCTGACTGTCAAGTTTTTTTTCTTGCCTTACAATTAAGAGGAGCGACCATCATTTATAAGTGTAAAGGCCACTATGTGGGGAAATATGAAACGTACGAATGTGCTTACCAAATTCAAGAAGTTGGTCATTCACGTTGACGAAGGCAATAAAGTGGAAGTTGACCTTATCGGCTTCTGGCTGTGAGATATAAATAAAATGTATGTTTTCAGCAAAGAACACAAACCCATACGTAACCTCAGTAAGTTCAGCAGCAGGGGTAAAGTTAACTTACCCTACATTGTCCCTGTGCAGCAATCTCATTGTGAGCAGTTTGGATTTCCTGAGGAAAAACAATCTTAACATGAAATCAGCTGAACATCAACCATTTAGCACAAAAAGGCTACAATTGCAGCTAAAGAGAACAGTTGTCTCTGATCATTTCTACGACCCATACAATCCTGAAGAGGTTTGGTGGTCTCTGGCGCCCCTAAGTGGATTCAAAATGTACATGGAGATCTGGGGTTGATTCAACATATCCACCAGTCATTAACATGCTTATTAATGTGCATACATATGTTAAGGTTATGAATGAAAAACATTCAGACAACATGATGGCGTGTTCAGTACCTTGTTCTTGTCCAGATGTTTGGCACGGTCTTCAGCAGACATCTTGGCGGTCTCATCCAGAAACGTCTTCAAGAGAGAACCGCCCTCTGTGAACAAGCACAAAAATCTTAAACGGTCCCGGACATGATCATCAACTTTGCAAAGAAAGTTATATATTGTTTGTAATTATGTTGTACTTTGATTTTGAACGCAAATAGTACTTACATAAATTTATAGTTGGTGGCAACAACCAACTCGACCTAGCTTGCAGCTCAGCCTCATAATATACAAAAAAAAAAAAAAGACTATAGAAGACTTACGCTCTTAAGCCGATTTAAAGCAATAATTGAAAGATATGTGCCGGTGACTTGTGTGGAGTCTGCAGCGTGTGTGATGGGCTGGTCTCCAGAGTAATTTAAAGTTACCATTCTGTGTTTTGAAGGTGACCAATTTCCACATTTTAAAAGGTAGTGTTCTGCAAGGTTTCTAATCTCTCAATGTTTCTTCCTCCATAAAAAACCTGACAAGTCACTTAAATCTTGGCTATAATCACTAAAAAGCCTCACATCGCTGTCTTTGTGTAGCTGAGTGATAGTACTGTCACTTCCACAAAAGAAAGTGACTATTAAGGTAATCTTTAGGGATGCTCTAATTGATCAGCCACAGATCAAACTCAACTGATTTCCGTGAAAATCACCTGATCTGCTAATAAATGCCTTTCAACTATCAAAAAAGCAGATCACCTGCGGCTAGAACTATTGCAGCCCACAGCAATATGTGCGTGCTGTTTAGTGTCTTGCACTAATCAACGTCTTTGACTTCGTGCTCCTCCTATTTACCTTCAGTGCGCAATGGTGCCAAAGCAAAAACATTGTCTGCCGTGTGGAACTACTCAAAAAAATAAAAATCTTGCGGGTGTAGCTCATTAATGAAGCACAAACACGACAGTATGGTGTTTGAGGCTCATGGCGTGATCACTCGACAGCATGTTCAGACGAAAGGCTAAAATAATAACCCAAAAAGAATTGAATTCAACCGACGAGATGATTAGTCAAGAGGTGAAAAACATCGGTGACAGTTCTCTCACTTGGAGCCTACCTACCTATCCAGAAGTCCTGCTAGAGTTCTACCTATTACTCTCAAAGTCTCCTTGAAGACATCTCATCCTTTGCAAGTTTCACAAGTGATATGTTCTCTTGAAAGTCAAATTTGTTTTAGATTTATTTTTTTCATATCATATGGCCACAGCCCTTATAAATACACTGAAAACTGTACAATGAAGCCATGTGATCAGTATGGGCCGATTTCAGTCCTGAGTGATGATCAGTATCACAATCTGAGCATCCCTTGTGATTTGTCAAGTCCTTGTTCGGTCAAAAAAAAAAAAAAAAAAAGGTAGAACATAATTAAAAACAAAGTACAACATATTTAGGCAAAGATGAAGCATGTCAGGGACCCTTTCATCTACCATAGACTGAATCCATTTCTAAACTAGGAGCATTTTGGCCTGGGTTATCGTACCAAATGTCAGCTTGCTTTGGTTGTTGCCAACGGCGTGCAGGAGGGCAATGGTGCCGCAGGAATTGACCGCTGTCTGCTTCAGGAAGTAAGCATCAGCGTCTACCACTTTGTCCGCCTGCTGTTGCCTGAAAGATTCATGCTGAAACAAACACTTACCGGTCAGATCATTTTTAAGCCAATTTGTCCAGTCACTAACACACATCCAAAGAGCTGCCATTTCAGATAAACAACCTTCAGCAGCACTGCAACATTTTCTTATCTATCCATTCTGTTACCAAGTTAAAACCCCCATTTGTCACTTGTTTTTGAAATTTTAAAACAGTGGACATCTAAATTGGCTTAAAACATTTGCCATGTGTGTTGATAGTGCGTTTATGCTAGGAGCCAGCCCTGATTACAATCACTTTGCTGCTCTTCACCAGTGTGTCACCCACCTCTTTGCCACTTCACCACCACACACCTGGCAGGCAGAAGGGATGCCTGTTTGGATCAATGTCCCACCATCAGCAGAACTCCACTACGTTCATTCCTTTATAGTCCGATATTTTTTTTCTACAAACAGTTACACATCTTTGTTTTCTTTTTATGGTAAATTGGTATATATTTAAAAGATTTTTTTGATCTGTTAAATTGTGCAGTTGTAAACACAAGATGTTTAAGGCAACTTTATCGCTGGGTTTTGTGACCTTGAGGCAGTTCTTGGGAACAGACAGTGTTGCCAAATTGGCGATTTCCAGTCACCTGTGCTCGGGGCTACAATTAAACAACGCTGCTACAGTCACTGTAAGCAGCAATTGTGTGATCAGATATTGACGAGTCAACCTGGCAGAAGGACTGTGGGCGCATCCTTCATCTGATTTTGCATTTGTCGCTAGCTTGAGGTACCAATGACAAACAGCAAATGAAAAGCACATACAACAGAAAAATCAATGCCAAAATGGAAACAATAAAGGTGACAAAATGGAAGAATCAAAGAAAATGTAAAAAGAACCGCATTTGTATATTTTGGGTTATTAGCTATATATTTCCGCCACCAGTCCAGGGTGTATCCCGCCTCTCGTCCAAAGTTAGCTGGGATAAGCTCCAGCATACCCACGACCCTAATGAGGATAAGCGGCATAAAAAACAGATGGATGATCTATTTCCACATATATTTCCTTTTAATTCTGGCACTCCTGTGATTCCATATGTGTAAACATCTTACGCAATGGAGTCCATAAGCGGCCAACAAGCTAGATGGAACTAGTCCTCCTGACCCGCCCACAGCAAAATCTAAATCAAAGGCAAAACAATGGCTTTGTCTTCATATTCCATAATCCCTTTAAATTCTGGCAGTCCTGTGATTCTATCATATGTTGCATTCTTTGCACATCTATATGCTAATTTGTTTCTTAAGAATGCTAATGTGAGTCAGCACAACCCAACATGTACCTGTTGTGTCAGGGGGAAAAGCAGCATCAGGGCACAGCAAGGCATAGGAACAGCAGAGAGTTGCTCATCTTCCAGGCCGAGGACGTCCTCAAAACGCCAGCTTTTACCCACGCCTAGTTTACTCATTAACTGTCATAAAAGAAAAAAGGGAAAGCTCATTGAAATAGCAGTTACATCAGAGGAGACGTTTGATGCTGCCTGCGCGTGCTGGTCCAGACAGACCACACCCATTAGCTAGGAGAGCGGCTAATGATTCTGCGGCTTGAAGCTGGCTTATTCAGCACATTTTATTCTATCTATTGTCTTCCATTTCCCCTCGCGTACACGTTCAAAAACGTGCCTCAAAAAGGGGCCATTTATGTCGTGGCACAAGTCGAAAAATCGTCCTCGCGAGCCACACTCGAGGCGTCGTCCAAACTTACCGGACATCTAAAACACGCCGCCATGACTCGGCGATTTGTATAAATATAACCCACCTTGTTCAGCACCTGTGAACACATCAAAGAAGAGACGACCAATTAAGCAATTGTGCCTCAAAAAGAATTTACTGAGCGGCGGAAACAACGTTTACTCACCTCGGGGTTGATTTCCATGGGAGTCCACTCCATGTTGGCCGCGTTGTATGGTATAGCTATATTTGATTGTTCCTGGCACTACAATTGCGCGTGCAATTTATAGCGGCGAGGGTCATACCATTTAGTGCAGTCCGGGGGGTGGGGGGGGGGCGCGTGCCAAATAACCATTTAATCACCACAAACGTTCGCACACGTTCAAAATACTGTGTGGGACAGTGGAGTACCCGTGGTCTCGTTCATTTATGGGATCTTATATGACTTGAAAAACGGCTTTAATAAATGTGTGTATTTAAAATCAGAAGCAGAATAGTTTGGATCAGACTTTAACGACCTTATTATGAGCAAGGAGGAGTTGCATTCAAAGACACCACGTCATTTAAGTTGAATTCACGTTTTTGAGGGATTTTTTTTCGGGGATTTCTGGGAATATACTTAAATGCGTCTTAAATGAATATACTTAAATGCAGATTCCGCATTAAAAGTTACAAAGTGAGTGATAAGGATATACACTTATTTGTTTTTCTTTGCATTTCTGTTTATTTAGCCCAAACCAAACACGCACAATAAAGACGTTCAGAGTGTCCGTGAATGCACCTAGCAGTCTAGGAAGTGTCGTTGCAAGGACGAATAGACATGAGACGTGTTTGTTTGGAGTTTGAGATACATACAGTATATGGTGTTGGTATTGCACTGCTGTTGATGCGTTCAGGTCAGATTAAAGTTATTAAAGAACGGCAGACGCCGACGCTACACTGAGATACACTGTGAAATTTTCAGGATTTTCCTTTATAAATGATTAGTTGTTTGGATCAGCAATTTTTGTTTAATATGTCATATACCAGACAAAAACAGTGATATTTGAGAAGTGGAATAAAAATTTTAGGATTCACAGAAAGTCTGCAATAATTATATAAACAAAATTAGGCAGGTGCATACATTTGGGTACCCAAAAAGAAAAATTACTTTCAATTTCAACAAGATTGTCAGTACCTGTACTGACCAGACAGCTCACAGCATGGTGGAGCCACCACCAAATTTGACTGTGGATAGTGTTGTGTTTGTCCTGCGATGCTGTGTTCTTCATCAATCATGCCCCGCCACATTTTACATCCAAATAACTCTATTTTCGTTTTGTCAGTCCACAGCACCTTGTTCCAAAATGAAGCTGGGTTGTCCCAATGTGCTTTAGCATACCTCAAGGCATGTGCACAGAAACAGGTTCCTTACTCATACAGCACTCCCTTGTGCAAAGTACGCTGAACCTTACCTTGACCTGAACTGTGCTTGTGGTCTTTCATTACCTCATCGTGTTTCTCTGACAGCTGGAATCTCTGAGCTAGCTTTTTGTATCCTTCCCCCAAACCATGATGTTGAACAATCTTTGTTTTCAGGTCATTTGACAGTTGTTTTGAGGGTACCATGTTGCCACACTTCAGAGAAGATGCAAAGAGAGCAACTTGCAATTGGCCATCGTAAATACTTTTTCTCACGATTGGCATGACCTGTGTATGTTGGTCGAGGGTCAATGAGCTTAACAGACAAATTTTGTGTTCCAATAATTAGTGCTAAAGGTCAAATCAATAAAACAACAATGGTGCCCAAATGTATGCAACATTTCAAAAATTAATAGTTTCACAACCCCAATATATATATTCAAACTTGCTATGATTACAAAAAGATTAAAGCTCTTTCAGTAGAAGATACCTGCGACCCTAATGAGGATAAGCGGTATAGAAATGAATAGTCAAGTATTAATACTAAAGTGATTGCGCAATCATGTCTCCCTACTTTTAGTGCATATTTGCATTCTTGATGGCCCTCTTCATTCAAGCTTATTTACAAACTATTGTGCTTTTTTTCTTCAGAAAAGTGACAAATATTATAACTTATAGCAATAGATGGCGCTGTTGCCGGGAATCTGGGGACTCAAACATAAGTGCATGGCGGTAAAGCAGCTCAATACATTTGTCTTGGCATGGTACGCCACTTATTCTTCCCTCTTACTTTCTAAATTGTGCATCCAGTAATTTCGACTTTGTCTGGTCCGTGAACACCTAATCATCATCCCTCATCCTTCAGCAGTCCAGGTACCCTGCCTGCAAAAAGCACCCATAGGACACACCTGGTGGACAAATCAACACTCAGCACCAATAATCCCCCCAACGCCCCCGAACCCTTTAACAAGGTGAGCTGGAGCCTATCCTAGCTGACTCCGCCAGCCACCGTGTGGTCCCTTGAGTTTTCAATACCACACAAATTTTACGCACATGCCAGGCTTGCCAAGACAATAAACCCCTGAAAGCAGACCCTCCTTCCTCCATAACTTATTCATGATGAGGAGGCGGCGGAAAGCATAGACGCCATGTTATGCCAGCTAAAAAAAAATGAATACAGCGTGATATCATTGTTGCGTGTTACATAGATAGAGCATAATTTTATAGTGATTTTAAAAGCAATAATTGTGACATTTATACATAATATGCTGGTTCTTTCAGGTTATTGTGTGAGCTTTTGCTCTTCTAACAAAACAACACTGTATCTTATCATGGTAACCTTCTGCACTCTACACTCCTCCACGTCCTCCTTGCTGTTGCATGTTTTTATGTGCACATGATCTCTGCTGAGCTCTTATTAAATGCATTAAATCTTATTGCTATTATATTATTTTGTTATTTTCATTAAGGGCTTCACGACCGTCATAGACTTTTGTCGATGTAGTCTGATTTGTCTCTGTTGTTTTGTTATTGTTGTTGCAGCTGTTGTTGTCTCTCTGTGTTCATTTCTCTTATTCTCTATCCCCTCCTGCTCCGACACGGCTGCCCCAAATTTGCATTAAAAAATTGTGGAAATTCAGTAAATGAAAGAATCTACGTCACAGCGCAGAGTATCTTAAACTTTTTCCCTGGCAGAACAAATCTGTTTAGCATGTAAGGGCATCTAGATCATAAATACTGTCTTCCCTAATGGCTGGACAGGACACACAAAAAAGTAACTGCAAGATAAAAGATAGAGGCTGAAGGCGAGGTTTTGAGAGCTGCTGGACGAGATGAAATATCCATCCATTTTCTATACCACTTATCCTCATTAAGGTCCCGGGGTATGCTGGAGCCTATCCCAGCTGACTTTGGGCGGGAGGCGGGGTACACCCTGGACTGGTCGCCAGTCAATCGCAGGGCAGACATACAACCATTCACTCACACATTCACACTCTAATGGACAATTTAGAGTCGCAAATTATATATATAATTAAAGATAGAGATTTGCTTTATTTTTAGCAGTATCAACATTTCACCTTTTTCCCATTAAATTCAGTCTTTTTTTTGATCCTATTTTTCCCTAACATTATTTTATTTCGATGATGGCCAGTTTGAAGTGAACAAACCAAGGAACAGAGTTTTTTTTTATTTCAAAATGTAGATGTTTTTTCTGACTTCACGTCATAACAGAGAGCTGTGACACTTTTTAATGCCAATTTTCAGTAAAGACAAAACTGTTACCTGGTTGGTGCTTTTTCTTTTTGTTTTGCGTGTTTTAGTTTGTATGTGATGTTGTTTTGTTCGATTGTAAATAGTTCGAAATTTGCACACAGAGATTGGACCTTGTCACTCAATAGGGGTCTTTGTTTTAGTATTTTATAATATAACTTTTTGTAGCTGTTCAGTGAGGATTCATATGAATCGATTTAAATAGTAAATATTTGATATGTATTTTTTACATTATTAATTCATTTTACACAATAGGCTACACATCGTTTAGTAATGATGGATAAGTGGGTAGCACATTGTTCCTCACAGTCAGGAGGTTCAGGGTTCAAATCCCCATTGGGCATCTCTGTGTGGAGTTTGCATGTTCTCCCTGTGCGTGCGCGGGGTTTCTCTGGCTACTCTGGTTTCCTCCCACATTCCAAACACATGCATGTTAGGTTAATTGGCCACTCTAAATTGTCCATCGATGTGAATGTTTGTTTGTATATATGTGCCCTGCGATTGACTGGCGACCAGTACAGGGTGTACCCCCCATCTCGCCCAAAGTCAGCTGGGATAGGCTCCAGCATACCTGTGCCCATAATGAGGATAAGCGGTATAGAAATGAATGAATTAATCTGAGGATCTATTTGGGAACCGAAATACCCGGCTCTTTTTTGTGAGCCGAGTCAAAAGAACCGGCTCTCTCTAGCCGGAATTTTCATCACTAGCCAACTTATTTTGCTTCATTGCTCAACTTTCTCACTTCCTCAATGGAGTCTGCTCACGAGGCTTCATAGAACGACATTTCCCATAGTGCTTTGCGCTCACTGGGGTGTGGCGCTCCCGTTTAGTTTTTTTCCCCTTGCGTATTTAGGCTGTCGGGTCCATCTCGTCTTCTCTTGCTTCTCTCCGCCACTTCTCCTCGTCATCTCATCTCTGCGGTAAGTCCGCTCTCATTGCCGGGTAAAACTGGTGAAAAACAACCGGGCAGGTGAACGCACAGTCGTGAGGGTCTTGAACGGGTTCTTGTTAGGACTCGCTCCATAACTTTTCCCGCTTTCCTCGACAGACTTGTTCTCCTTGAGTGGAAAAGTGTAACAGGACACTTCCGTAAGAATGGTAAGTCGTTTGTATTTGCTTTTTACCTCCCCAAAAAGCTCGTGATAGTGCTGGAAGCCATGTCCCGTTAGTAATGCAAATGACGTATGACTCATAATAGTAAGACAACGCCCACTTTATTCCACCATTACGTGACACACTTAAGCTAGGTCTGCCTCCCTCCCCAACATCCATTTAGCAGAACACTCTTACAGTAATGGACGTCAGAGTGGGGACATGTACCTAAAATGGTGGTTTAAAGGATAAAACAAAGTTAGAGCTGGACTGGAGAGGGTGAGGTATGTCCTGAGGGGGGAAGTTTGGACTTGTGACTCATGTGTGGCTTTCTCACTGGGCTGGGTTTGGATGTGTGTATTTTTTAAAACACCCTTTTCCACTCAGGCCCAGCTTCTTAAAGGAGAAGCATCCTTTTTTTCCACGCAAAGGGTGGTGTACGGTTCTGCACCGTGGGCGGACACTGTCTGTGGCAAACGAGGGACTTCCCTTGTCTGTGCCGCGCACGCTCTGTGAACCGAGAAGGGTCAGCGTGACTGTGTGAGGAACCCCGGGGCTTGTCAAAAAAACAAAACGGGTGTCGACACGCCCTTTAGAACTCTACATGAACAAAAGCCACACAAAGTGAGGCCCGAAGCTGTATTGTTCCCAGTGCAAGTAGATTTTAAAAACAAAATCTGTCTTATATTTATCTTATATGCGTCTTATCTTGAGTGGAAGCAGATTATAATTGGGCAGAGGCCAATTCCGACCTGTGAAAACTCATTAGGCAGTACCAGTTTGGAGACGCTTTTGCACGGAGTGCATGAGAAATTGAAAAAGGAAAACACATCTCTCTTTGACTTTCACACCGACAGCTGAGTAGCGTTTTTTTAAAGCGCACACAGAGCTAGATGAAGCTACCAAATGCTGACCACTTGCGATATGCAGTTAAGTTATAAAAAAGGTCAGGAAGTTGCTTACAGCCATAGTTGTTGCCACCCATGTTTTTGTTGGACCCATTAGTAATTAGAGACCCTTTTGTAGACCAGACCACACATCCGGCGACTGGACGTAAATCTGCAGTGAACTCAGGGGTGTCCAAAAGGTTTTCCAGCAAGGAAAAAATGAAAAGTAGATATTTTGGAAAGCAACACACCTAACAACGCGAATAAGTTTTATATATATATATATACAAATAAATAAATATATATATAAATATATATGTATACACACACACACACACACACATATATATACATACATACATACACACACAGAAGTTATATTTCAAGAAAAAGCACATCTCAACTTTGTCATATAGATGAAAAAGCCCACTAATATCAACTTCACTCTTTGCTCTTTTTCTCTAATTTTTTTTCCCATTTTTAATGTTATTTTTAAAGAGATTTCTAAATCGTCCATGCAGTCTTAATTTTTTTTCCCCATAATACTATGACTGTATTCCCATAATATTTAATGCATAATCCCATAATATTTACCACAATAACTGTCCTCAAAATAATTTCCCAAAAATTAGTTTGTTGTTTTTGTTTATCATAATATTACAAATTAAGAAAAAAAATATTTAAACTTTATGCTACTAAAATGACATCATTTGACCACATATTTTTAAAAGTTTATTCTTATAAAACGGCAATATTTTTTCTTGTTAGAATGTAATTTTATTATTTTTTTAATCACTAATTTCACTCAATAAATAACTAAATTCGTATGGATTTAATTGTAAAAACTGTCTTGCGTAAACCAATTTAGGAGTTGTGATTCCTTCCTGGCACTCTGACGTGCTTACAATGAACAGGACAGTTTTTTGTTTGGGAGAGGTTGATAAAGTTAATAGTTAAACATTCCAAGTACATGTCCAACATTCCGGTGGGAATGATGTGCATTGTGTTGGATTCTTGTGCAAATATTTAATTCTTTCTTTGTCTCAGGAGGCATGTGGACATTGATTGGATTTCTTAGGTGATGAGGAAGCATATGAATGTTCTGGAATTCCTCTTGGCATTGACTCACAAACACAAAATGCATGTTGGTGTTGTTGTTGCTACCCTGCACGGAGCCCGTTGCACAAAGATAGGATTCAGACATCCAGCATAATGACTGACGTGAGCTCAACCAACAAAACAACAGCGTCTAGGCTTAATTGGTTGCACAAAGCCCAAGCCAGGATGAGTAGACAAGGACTAGGTGAAACCAATCCCGGTCATAAAACTGAGAGAAAGCATTGTTGTGCATAAGTAGTGCACATATACACACTCACTGACTGTATTCGTATTTACATGGGATGTGTATTTTATATTTAGTATGTGGAACACTGTAAATTATCTAACATAATGTAAAATCTTTTATCTACAATGACTGAAATACTGGAAAGGATCGAAAATGTTTAAATCATGTGGCTGTAGTTGAATGTGATGACCGTGTAGTGGTCAGTGGATTAATTCTTGCTTTCCATTTATTGTGACTACTGATTGAGATAAGGGATGATATTAAATGGATTCTAGATATCAGCCCGGTATGGATAAATACTGAGATGAATAAATCTCCATGGTAACTTATATGAGAGCATATCCCATTTTGCACTTTTGGGCAACCGGATAAGTTGACAAGTAGGATTAGTTAAACCCCTATCCTAGTTTTGTGCAACGGGCCCCTGGTCTCGTCCACATGATGGCTTGTTTTCCAGCAGGAGAATTCCAGGGACATTCCTGTGGTTCTGCTCTCTAAACATCAGGCCTCGCCAGAATGAGAAGCCATGAGGTTATTGAGTGGTTGATGTTTGACAGTGTGAGGGAGGGGCCGCTGCATTGCTCGGTCTGTTAACGTTCCATCCTGATCACATCAGCTTTGTCTTGCAGCGTATTGATTCCTTGCTGTGTTTGCATAACCTCCACACTACAATATAATCATCTGTGTTCTTCAGTACACATGAAGCACATCCTGCCAAATAAGCATGCATTACTAAATACCCATTACATTTGATGTATCAAGCATGAAGCATCTGGAGCAGAACAAAAAAGGAGCACATCTGCAAGTCATTTTGGTGGTACTGTACTGGACTTCATTGGTGGACCTGTAGTTTGTTGTTATTTTATAATGTAATATTTCATTTTTATTCTATTGTATTCAAATTTTGGGTTGCTCATCTCAGCAGTCGGATGTGAGTGAGTTTTTTTTTTTACCAGCACATACTCACCAGGTTGGGTGTTGTGCAGAGGATGGATGGCTTCTCGAGGAAGAGTGGCCATCACATTCTTCTTGGTTTGGGCAAGGGCATCAGCGAGACAATACTCAATCATACTACGTTCAACCAAGTGTGTGGTGACAGTCTTGTGCTCAAACAGGATCTCGAGCTGTGACAAGTTGCATCTTGGTCTGGTTTGCATTCTGATTTGCATAAGTACAAGCGGTAAGCATTGAACCCGTGTGAGACTGGTTTCGGCACAGCATTTCGCTGCTTTGTTCTTCAAAATGCCATTTTGGCAGCGCTACCAGATTGAGGGGGGGACCCTGTCCCGGATCTCTTCCACTTTAGTAAAATACATTTGAATTTCTTGGCGTCCTAAAATAGCCCAAGTTATCTCTGCTATACCTGAGTCCTGAACAAGAGTCATTATTTTCTTCCGCATGGTATCATGTGGTATCACATGGAAATGAAGCCACTGTATGAAAAAAAGGTTATAGCCGCTATGATATCATTCCCGATTGGCCCCAAAAAGCGTTCGGTGGAGTTGAGGTCCGGTTTTCGGCCGGTCCTCCTGTCCAAATTGAGGTGGGAAGGAGGCAGATCAAATGTAGTGATCTGCATGTGGCCAGGCCAGAGGTTAATCTAGGAATCCCACCTGTGACACCAAATTTGTTAGAATCCCAGGACAAACCATGTATAAATATCCGGTAAGATAGCTCTTCTAGGGCTGCACGGTGGAAGAGTGTAGCATGTTGGCCTCACAGTCAGGAGGTTCGAATCTCTGTTGGGCATCTCTGTGTGGAGTTTGCATGTTTTTCCCTTGCACGTGTGGGTTTTCTTTGGGTACTCCGGTTTCCTCCCACATTCCAAAAACGTGCATGTTAGGTTAATTGGCGACTCTAAATTGTCCATTAGAGTGTGAATGTGCGTGTGAATGTTGGTATGTCTCCCCTGCGATTGACTGGCGACCAGTCCAGGGTGTACCCCGCCTCCCGCCCGAAGTCAGCTGGGATAGGCTCCAGCATACCTGTGACCCTAAAGAGGATAAGCGGTATAGAAAATGGATGAATGGATAGCTCTTCTACTCCTGAACCGAGCAAGACTAGTTGAAAAACATGGCCGCCGTCAAACCAAATGTCTCCACAGGGATTATCTAATTGTTTATAAGTAAATGGTTCAGTTATTTTTTGAAATGCCCTCCCCGCCCAAAAGACAGAGGATGATGATGACGTGTCTACTTACAGGCCAGCAGAGGAACCGTCAAAGCCAGCGCCAACTTCAACGCCAACACGGATGCTGAAATCCTGTACAAGTCCATGAAAGGCGTCGGTAAGAAGTGTTCAGATGTACTCACTGGCATGCTGTCATGTGACAGCAATAAAATAATCAGCAAAGTTGTTATGCCAGTCGTGACTTGTGCTCGCCGTAGGCACCGATGAGGCCACCATCCTGGAGCTGCTGACCTCCCGCAGCAATGCCCAGCGTCAGGAGATCTCCTCAGCCTACAAGACTCTCTTTGGAAAGGTCACTTGAGTTGGGCTGGAAAGCAAATACTACGGGAAGCAGCGGCCGTTAATTAACAAACATTCATTTGGTCTGGATTCCAGGATTTGATCAATGACCTTAAGGGGGAGCTGGGGGGGAAATTTGAGACGCTCATCGTGGCTCTGATGACCCCACCCATCGCCTATGATGTGACGTCACTCCGCAACGCCGTCAAGGTAGGTTGTGCGTATTTTGTACTGTATAATTTAATAATCCTCCCTCTTGATTGGCGCATAACATACTCCACGTATTCATGAATTTCTCTTCAGTTTTAAATTGCATTTTCTTATGGTGGTAGCTTCAAAAAGTCACTGACATCGTATGCAGAAGACGTGTAGGGATAGAATACAAAGTAAAAAAACGCTAAATACAAGAATGAAAGAAACAATCAAAATAAACATGCAGTATAAACTGAAGCACTAGCAAACTTTCTTTGGCAATAGTCAAATTACAATCCAACAAATCCAAACACGGGATATATGCCTTTAATGTTCTTTTTCACAGCAGAAATAAGGTTTTGGCGTCATGAGCATTTTAAGCCATTTGTCTTGGAACAGAACACCTGCGCCTAGCGTGGATCTACTAAATTTGTTGAAGAACTCCACTGTCCGATGAGCGGTTTCTCGTAGTGTATCCTATTTGTGTAGCACCAAACTAAAAAACTATTAGGTCTGTCTCGCTTAGACTGGCTATTGCTCTACATGAGCTCATGCTCACGTTCGGTGGCTAGTAATAGTTTCAAAGCTTTTTCGCCGGTTAAGCAAATATTTCCAGTCGCTGCCTCCACATGTTTAGTTCAGGGGAGGGCTTAGTGTTTGTGAGGACATGCCGCTGTGAATGAGCGAGCTCCCCACAACAACAGAGAGAGCATTTGGGGCACAGTGTGGGGGGACTACCACTGTTGCTATGGCACCGAAATTAACAGTGACGGAGTAAAGTATCCAACGTCCAACATGAACCTAACCTCACTAATGTGCAGAGTGAAGCCTCTTGTCGTCCGGCCTGTGCAGTAAAAAGAGGAAAACAAACACGCATGCACATGTAGAGTTATCGCAGTACACAGTGTCAGAAGCATTGAACTTTAATTTCAAGAGTTCCAACGTTTTGTATTTATTTCACAAACTTTTCATGTGACAAAATGACTGAGCAAACAAGCTGAAATTGACATCAGATGGTGTTTTCTACACAGCAGGCACCAAGAAAGTATTCCATCACGGAGCACACAATGACAAATACAATTAACTAGCGCTTAGCACTCTGACTGAAGGGTTCACCCATTCCGTTCATTGGTATCTAGAACCAATGCGCCCGGGTGTTGATACAGATGCAGAGTGAACTGTCATCCAGTCGTTGGGTAGAGAGAGAGAGAGGAGGAAAATATGCACAAGCCAATATATCGAGGCAGGCAAAATTATCCAATTCTTTTTTCTTTTCCTCTTATCTTTCGCTAATTTATTTTTGTGTCAATGCTGTCTTTGACCACCAGGGGGCAGGAACTGACGAAAAGGTGCTGGTGGAGATCCTGGCCTCTAGAACCGCCCAGCAGGTGAAGAACCTTGTCGCTGCCTATAGGCAAGGTAACATATACACTGCACAGCATAATAGATGACATATATTGCATACATGTGACTGGTAGATAGTTGGCAGAGGGAGGGGATGGGCTCATCGAGCTGGGGGTGGGTCAAAGTAAGGACTTTTTTTCTTCATGATGTCATAAAAAAAACCTTCAAAACAGCATGAGCGCTTCTTCTCTGAAAAGTGGAGCAAACGAGTCAAGGAGATGACAGATCTTTCTCATGTTTCTAATATTTTTCACAAATGACAGGTTAATACTAATGTTATTGTGGTTGTGTTTATTTTGCCCAGAGTACGATGACGACCTTGAAGAGGACGTTGCAGGAGACACCTCAGGTCACTTCAAGAGGCTTTTGGTCATCCTGCTCCAGGTCAACCTCCCCCAGGATCATCATTGAATGCCTTTCCATCCACACACTTTTGTCTTGGAATTGTTTTATCATTAATAATGCAGACAAGTGGAAATATTGTTACATGTTGTCTTTGCGTTAATGTACTATTCAGTTATTGAAAGATGGATTCTCCTCTCCGCAGGCCAACAGGCAGACTGGGATCCAGGAGGGAAACATCCAGAGTGATGCTGAGGTGAGTGTGTCCTCCATTCATGAATAATAATAGTAATATTTATTACATTATCTAATACTTATTCAATACCACATACAAAAAGCCTCAAGGTGGGAGAAGTACATTTGATACAACATGGCAGAGCTCATGTGCATGTAAAAAACGCACACGACAGGAAGGAGGAAGTGAAAAACCTTGGAGTGTAGTGTGCAGAAGGTTATGCATTGTCGAGAAATTTTAACCCATGCACACACGTACTCACACATGCACATAAAAACCCTTTGTGTGTTGTTTATCTTGTGGTATAGTTGTTTAGCTATTTGAGCTGTCACAACAACAAAAGAGTTGTGTAAAAGTGAAAGTAATGCTTGAATGTATCTTAACAGAGACTTGCGTAGCACCAAACTAAAATAAACGATTAGGTCTTTCTAGCTTATACTGGCTATTGCTCTACGTGAACTCATGCTCACGTTCGGTGGCTAGTAACTGTATTAAAACTTATTCGCCAGCTTAGCCGATATTTCCGCTCATTGCCTCCACATTTTAGTTAGTGTTTGTGAGGACATGGCGCTGTAAATGAGCGAGCTCCCCGCAACAAGAGAGAGCAGTCTGGGCACAGTGTGGGGGGGGGGACTACCGCTAAGTAACCCTGACAAGGCACACCTGTGAAGTGAAAACCATTTCAGGTGACTACTTCATGAAGCTCATTGAGAGAACACCAATGGTTTGCAGGGCTATAAAAATAAATAAAGACATAAAATATGTTTACAACGGAAGACATATTTAGTTATTTCACACTTTTTTGTTAAGTACATAATTCCACATGTGGTCGTTCATAGCTTTGAGAATCTAACAATGTAAATACTCATTAAAAAAACACACATTGAATGAAAGTGTGTCCAAACTTTTGACCTGTACTTATGTCACACAAAGATGATGGGCTGAAATTTACATCAAATGGTGTTTATTTGGCGCAATTAATTGATGTCATTAATAAAGCTTATTGTTTCACATGACTATAAATGAAACGAGCATTATTGTCATTGTAGGTCCTCTTCAAAGCCGGTGAGCAGAAGTTCGGCACTGATGAGCAACCATTCGTCACCATCCTGGGCAACCGCAGTGCCGAGCATCTCCGAAAAGGTGTGTGTGTGTTGATTGTGAGGTATAAAGGAAAAGTGCAAATTGACTTGTGTTGTTGCTTTGCAGTGTTTGACGCGTACATGAAGATGTCTGGCTACGAGATGGAGGAGAGCATCAAGAGGGAGACTTCCGGAAGCCTCAGAGCGTTGCTGCTGGCTGTTGGTACGAAAGCACACGCTAAATAACAAGCGCTTCATTCATGATGATTCAGGACCGTCCTGTATTTGTTTGCTGTTTGAATATTTTTGTTTTTGTCCCCTTTCAAGTCAAGTGTGCCAGGAGCGTTCCAGCCTATTTTGCTGAGACTCTCTACTACGCCATGAAGGTAACACTATATACAGTACACTACAGCAACACTATATACACTAACACTACCACCATATACACACTACATTTTCTCTCCTTTCGGCATCATTCTCCTCGCCCAATGAGGCGTTCAGGTGCACTCGTAATTGTGAGTGTTTGGCGCTAATTGTTTTTCCTTTTCTCTTCTTGTATCGCATTTGGCGTACCCCACTTTGAGAACCTAGGGATTATCCATCCATTTTCTATACCCCTTATCCTATATAAGTACAGGTATAATAAAATAAAAAGAATATAAGAAATAAAGAGAATATCAGAAACAATATTTGCATATTTACAAATAGAATAAAAATGGCAACTACAAGTAAAGTACATGCGATTAAATGTGATTAATTATGAGTTAACTATGGGAAAAGTGTAATTAATCGCAACCAACATTTTAATTAATTGACAGCCCTAGTATATCTATTTAAATATGTGTGTATCAGTGACAATTGCAATATGTACTGTTGTGTCACAAACAAATGACGACATGAAATGTCTAAAATCTAAGACATATAGATATTTCACTTTTTTTTGTTAAGTACATAATTTCACATGTATTCAGTCATAGCTTTGAGAATCTACAATGTAAATAAGTCATAAAGATAAAGAAAACACATTGAATGAGAAGGTGTGTCCAAACGTTTGGCCTGTACTATAGGTAAATGCAGTGCGCAAAGTAATTATGTATTTTTTCCACAGGGTGCAGGAACGGATGACGACACTCTGATCCGTGTGATGGTCACTCGTAGTGAGGTGGACATGTTGGACATCAGAGCTGAGTTCAGGAGGATGTTTGCATGCTCGCTCCATTCAATGATCAAGGTATATACACACACAGGTGCTGTGTAGCTATCAATGTCACAAACATAATAATCATAATAATTAATATTTATCATAAGTAGTATTAGTTTAAACAAATGAAATATACTGTAACTACTATGTTGATAGTATTCATATTATATATATATTATATATATATATATATATACACACACACACACACACATCTATATATAGATATATTTATATATGCGCGTTGTGGATAGATTGAAATATTTAATTGCGATTAATCACATTTTGCCTATACTCAACTCAGAATTATTCACATTTAATTGCAGATAAATACGTAAAAAAAATCTATAATAAGTAACAATTCGATACTCACCTACAATATGTACATCCAATTTTATGGAAAGGAATTTTGACAATACGGACAATTATTTCAACCAAAAGATAAAAACAGTTAGAAATCGTAAAGTTTTTGAATGTGTAAAGCAAGCAGCGATTTGTCCCACTGTGTTTAAATAGTTCTTGATCGCACCTTCCAATGTTCTCCCACGCTGCACAGAGAGACTACTATGCTGTATTTCTTTCTTCAACCTCATATTTGCTCCCAAATGTTGATACTATGTGGGAATACATAAAAGGTTAGATCTGATGTCCTTATTGGGTGCTAATGTGCATATTTCTTGGACACAACATCTCTGAAGAAAAAAAAAAAGCAGATTCCAGGCTTGTACTGGTGGACGGCAGCTCTATTCATTCGATGCTTTGGATCTGATAGTGTTCCTGTGATAGTTTTATGCAACACATAAACTCGAGTAATAATAATAATCTCTAAAGTACAGTACAGTGCATACGTTGTACAAATGTGTTCAAAATCTTCCCCTGTGTCTATCCAGTGCGATGCTGATTCTACATCCATTCTTGACTTCAGCCACGGTCATAAACGCCCCCAATTAGCTGTCCTTGGCTATGCCAGCCCATGAGTAGCAGCTTCTAACCCAAATTTTAGCTCGCACTTCAAAGCAAAATCTAAAAAAAAACACTTGTTAGTTGGGACACAGAATTACCATTCAATGTTTACTAGATTAGTGTTAATGAACGTTGATGCTAAATTCGGTATGCATGTTTTTTCCCCCATTGTGTCTCTTTGACCATGAAACAAAAATCTCCCATGCAAACATGTTTTTGTTGCAGGGTGACACCGGTGGGGACTACCGCAAGGCCTTGCTGCTTCTCTGTGGCGGGGATGACGCATAACCACGCCCTCCACCACCGTCAGCAGCGGAATACCCAGGGCAGTTTCTCGTACAAAATTTGTTACCGCAAAAGGTCTCGCTTATGAGCGACCGATGGTCCGTCAGATGTTTGTTTTCGAAGCTCTGATCCAAATAACGTCTTTGAAAGGTAGCTAACATTTCACTATTTGGTCCACTAATGTCTCATGTCTTTAATGGTTCCATCAAGCTATTATGTCTTTGCACTTGCGGCCTTCCAACGGACCCAATTAACTCAATAAACATTTGAATTGATGAAGTACAAGTCGAAATTTCTCTGTGGTTTTTTTTTTTTTTTTTGCTGCACACGTGAACTTGCAGGGTCCGGTTTTGGCCTCTAGGGGGAGACAGGGCAGCTTTTAAATTATACCTAAAGAGGTGCTTAGTAGTACAGTATTAAAACAGACATACAATAAATCCCCCTCCGTGAATCCCCACCTTACCGCAGTGGAGGGGTTTGAGTGCCCGAGGGATCCTAGGAGCAATGTTGTCAGGGGCTTTATGCCCCTGGTAGGGTTTCCCAAGGCAAACAAGTTCTAGGTGACGAGCCAGACTAAGAGTCATTCTGAAGACTCCTATGAAAACAACCAAGAGGAGTGACCGCACCTCGCCCGGAAGTGGGATACCGGGGCCTCACCCTGGAGCCAGGGCTGGGGGAGGGGCTCGCAGGCAAGCGCCTGGTGGCCAGGTCTTCACCCGTGGGACCTGGCTGGGCCTAGCCCGAAGAAGCCACATGGGAACTCGCCCCCGCAGACCCACCACCTGCAGGGGCAAGCATAAGGGTCTGGTGCTGTGTGATTTGGGCAGTGGTCGAGGGCGGGTGTCCGGGCGACCTGGTCTTTGGCGGCCAAATCTAGTTTTTGGGACATGGAATGTTACTTCTCTGGTGGGGAAGGAGCCCGAGCTTGTGGAAGAGGCGGAGAGATTCTGACTCGATATAGTCGGACTCACCTCAACCCACAGTTTGGGCTCCGGAACCAAATTCCTTGAGAGGGGCTGGACCTTGTTCTACTCTGAAAGTTGCTGCAGTGGAGAGGGGGTTGGGGCTCGGGGGGCTGGTGTGGGCTTATTGTTAGCCCCCCGGCTTGGTGCCTCTGTGTTGGAGTCATCACCAGTAAACGAGAGGGTTATTTCCCTACGCCTTAGGGTTGGGGAAAGGGTCCTGACTGCGGTTTGTGCGTATGCACCGAAAAGCAGTTCAGAGTACCCAGCCTTCTTGGAGTCTATCAGAGGGGTTCTGGAGAGCACCCCAGCTGCTGACTCCATAGTTCTGCTGGGAGACTTCAACGCCCATGTGGGCAACGACAGTGTGACTTGAAGGGGCGTGGTTGGGAGGAACGGCCTCCCTGACCTGAACCCGTGCGGTGTGTTGTTGCTGGACTTCTGTGCGAATTACAGTTTGTCCATAACGAACACCATGTTCGAACATAAGGATGTCCATAAGTGCACTTTGCACCAGGACACCCTAGGTCGCAGGTCTATGATCGACTTTGTGGTCGTTTCATCAGACCTGCGTCCGTATGTTCTGGACACGCGGGTGAAGAGAGGGGCTGAGCTGTCAACTGACCACCACCTGGTGATGAGTTGGATTAGATGGCGGGGAAGGATGCCGGACAGACCTGGCAGACCCAAACGCGTAGTGAGGGTGTGCTGGGAACGTCTGGCAGAATCTCCCGTTCGTCGAGTCTTCAACTCTCATCTCCGGCAGAGCTTCGCCTGCATCTCGAGGGAGGACCGGGATATTGAGTCCGAATGGGCCGTATTCCGTGCCTCTATTGCTGAGGCAGCCAGTTGTGGTTGCGGCCGCAAGGTGGTCGGTGCCAGTCGTGGTGGCAAGCCCCGAACCCGATGGTGGACACCGGGGGTTAGGGCTGCCGTCAAGCTGAAAAAGGAGTCCTATCGAGCATGGATGGCTTGCGGGACTCCCGAAGCAGCTGACAGGTACCGGCAGGCCAAGCGGCACGCGGCTTCGGCGGTGGTCGAGGCAAAAACTCGGGTGTGGGAGGAGTTCGGTGAGGCTATGGAGCACGACTTTCGGTCGGCCTCGAAGAGGTTCTGGCAAACCGTCCGACACCTCAGAAAGGGGAAGCAGCCCCCAGTTCACACTGTTTACAGTGCGGACGGGGGCTTGCTGACCACGACTGTGGATATAGTTGGTCGGTGGAAGGAATACTTCGAGGCCCTTCTCAATCCCACTGACATGCCTTCCATAGAGGAAGCAGAGTCTGAGGATACGTACGTGGACAGTTCTATCACCGTGGCTGAGGTAATTGGGGTAGTCAAATCACTCCCCAGTGGCAAGGCTCCGGGGGTAGACGAGTTCCGCTCAGAATTTCTCAAGGCTCTGGATGTTGGAGGACTGTGTTGGTTGACACGCCTCTACAACATTGCATGGAAGTCAGGAACAGTACCTCTGGACTGGCAGACCGGGGTGGTGGTCCCCATTTTTAAAAAGGGTGACCGGAGGGTGTGTTCCAACTATAGGGGGATCACACTCCTCAGCCTTCCTGGGAAAGTCTACTCCAGGGTGCTGGAGAGAAGGGTACGACCGTTAGTCGAACCTCGGTTAGAGGAGCTGCAATGTGGTTTTCGTCCCGGTCGCGGAACACTGGACCAGCTCTACACCCTTGCAAGGGTACTCGAGGGTATGTGGGAGTTTGCCCAACCAGTCTACATGTGCTTTGTAGACCTGGAAAAGGCATTCGACCGTGTCCCTCGTGGTGTCCTGTGGGGGGTGCTCCGGGAGTACGGGATTGATGGTCCGCTTCTACGTGCCATTCGGTCCTTGTACAATCGAAGCAGGAGCCTGGTTCGCATTGCCAGCAGTAAGTCGAGCTTGTTTCCGGTGAACGTTGGCCTCCGCCAAGGCTGCCCTTTGTCACCGATTCTGTTCATAATCTTCATGGACAGAATTTCTAGGCGCAGTCAAGGTGTTGAGGGAGTCCAGCTTGGTGACCTTAGGATCTCGTCTCTGCTATTTGCAGACGATGTGGTCCTTATGGCCTCATCAGGCTGTGACCTTCAGCGTTTACTGGAGCGGTTTGCAGCTGAGTGTGAAGCTTCTGGGATGAGACTCAGCACCTCCAAATCCGAGGCCATGGTTCTCAGTCGGAAACGGGTGGACTGTACCCTCCGGGTTGGGAGTGAGGTCTTGCCTCAGGTGGAGGAGTTCAAGTATCTCGGGTTCTTGTTCACGAGTGAGGGAAGGTTGGAGCGTGAGATCGACAGACGGATCGGTGCAGCGTCTGCAGTAATGCGGTCGCTGTACCGGACCGTCGTGGTGAAGAGAGAGCTGAGCCGGAAGGCAAAGCTCTCTGTTTACCGATCGATCTACGTTCCCACCCTCACCTATGGTCATGAGTTATGGGTCATGACCGAAAGAATGAGATCGCGGATACAAGCGGCGGAAATGAGTTTCCTTCGTAGGGTGGCTGGACTCACCCTAAGAGATAGGGCGAGGAGCTCGGCCATCCGGGAGGAGCTCAGAGTAGAGCCGCTGCTCCTTCACATCGAGAGGAGCCAGTTGAGGTGGCTCGGGCATCTAGTCCGGATGCCTCCCGGCCGCCTCCCTGGTGAGGTGTTACAGGCATTCCCAGTCGGGAGAAGGCCCCCGGAAAGACCTAGGACACGCTGGAGGGACTATGTCTCACAGCTGGCCTAGAAACACCTTGGTGTCCTCCCGATGGAGCTGGAAGAGGTCGCTGGGGACTTCCCTACTGAAGCTGCTGCCCCCGCGACCCGGACAAGCAGAGGAAAATGGATGGATGGATAGATGGAATAAATCAAATAATGTAAGAAAAATTTACATAATAGCATGAGTATTAAATACAAATAAATAAAAAAAACATTTTGGGTTACAATAAAAAATGTGATAATAAAAAAATAAATATCCAATTATTTCTAGTTGCATTTCTCAATTGAATTAATTGAAAAATAATTACAAAACTTTATAATCATAATTTATATGCAGTACAGGGAAAAAGTTTGGCCACACCTCATTCAATGCATTTTCTTTATTTTCCCCTGACTATTTACATTCTTGACTCTCACCGAAGGCATCAAAACTATGAATGAACACATGTTGAATTATGTACATTTTAAAATATTTGAATGTGATTAATCACACTTTGCCATTGTTAACACACAATTAATCTCAAGTACTTTATTTGCCACATTTTCACACACTATTTGTAATTATGCAAATATTGTTTCTCATTCAACAAGTACTCCCAGTACTTATTTTATTATTTCAATTTGGAGCTGCCAGGTAACCGCATGTTTTTGCAATGTAGGAGAAAACCGGAGTACCCTTATCTATCGCAAATTAATGTTGATTGATTAATGTTGAGTCTCTGTGGAACTCATCTTTGTGGAATTGTTGTCATTCAGTCACACTAGAGGGTTTTCCAGCATGAAGCGCCTTTTTAAGGTCATACCTCAATAGGATTTTGGTCAGGACTTTGACTAGGCCACTCCGAAGTCTTCATTTTGTGTTTCTTCAGCCGGTCAGAGGTGGTTTTGCTGGTGTGTTTTGGATCATTGTCCTGCTGCAGAACCCAGGTTGGTTTCAGCATGAGTGTAATGGCCGGATTTATCCTTCAGGATTATTTGGTAGACAGCAGAATTCATGAAATTTAGTGCCCTGCACCATTTGTGACTGCTTTGACAAAGTCTTTGTGTGGTGATGCTGGAATGTGTCCTTGAGCTTTAGGACAAAAGCTCTGGTCTTGGTGGGGGTTATAGTTCCAGAGGAAGACAGGAAGCGTCACGTTCCGCCTTGCAAAACTTTGTTCAAATTTCATCTGTGTTGACTTGATAAATATTTAAGGAGTGGCCCTTGAAATTTTTCCCATCATGCTAAATATTAATGGAAAAAAAATCCATAAGAAAAATATTTGATAATTTTTTGAGTCTGACATGTTCTGTCTTGCCAAAATGATTCCAAACATTCCGCGATGCATCCGCTATGACTTCTCGGTCTAAAGTACAACATTCCTGATTTGCTTTATACTTATGGGTCTGTATTAGGGCTGTCAATTTGATACAATATTTGTTCACGAATAATCACATTTTGTACATAGTTAACTCAAAATTAATCGCAGTTAAATTTAAGTTTTTATAAGTAGGCATGTAAATATCTTTGCAGTAAACAATTTGCCATGCAACTTCAATAACTACATCCATTTTTATGTAAAGGGATATCAATATTGGAAACATCGGTTATTATTTTATTTAAAAAAAAAACACTTACAAAGCCCACGGTTTTTGAATGTTTTGCTTTATGCCAAAGTACCACTCTATAAAATGACAAAACTATACCTGGTAGTAACTTCTCACTTCTCCAAGATTCCACGTACTTTGTGACAACTGAAGTCACAGCAACACAAATAACTTTGGTCTTGTTTAGAGAGCCGTCTGCCAGGACTTTGAATCTTGCCATTCAAAATACCCGTCTCTGCCCATTTCTGCTCAATATTTGTTCCAGCTCCACGCAAAACTGCCACCACTCCAGTTCTCCAAACAACAGCGTGGGTCAAACAGGGAATCGCATGAACGTTAATCGTGCTTCAACAGCAGATGCACAGTACAGTCTGTGTTTCAGTTCATTAAAATGGAGTTGTGCAGACAGGTCCAGAAAGGGAATGGTTTAATTTTTCCTACCGCAATGCGGTGTGAGGGTAGCTCCCCATCTTGAATGTTGTCAGATATTATGTGTTGTAAAAAGAGTTCAGTGTAGAAAAAAAATCTGACCTAAACAAGGTCAAGAAACAAATGCCAACAGTTTGTCACAGACATTCAATAAATAACTATTAGTATAATTCACGCTTCATTATTGATATGAATGTATTCAATCACTTTGACCAAGATCAGGGTAGCATGTTGGCCTCACAGTCAGGAGGTTCATGGTTCGAATCTCCGTTGGGCATCTCCGTGTGGAGTTTGCATGTTCTCCCCGTGCGTGTGTGGGTTTTTTCCGGGTACTCCGGTTTCCTCCCACATTCCAAAAACATGCATGTTGGATTATTTGGCCACTCTAAATTGTCCATTAGAGTGTGAATGTTTGTCTATATGTGCCCTGCGATTGACTGGCGACCAGTCCAGGGTGTACCCCGCCTCCCGCCCGAGGTCAGCTGGGATAGGCTCCAGCATACCCGCGACCCTAGTGAGGATAAGCGGTATAGAAAATGAATGAATGAACAATTAGGTTTAATAATTTAATTCAAATGAGGTTAAGCGGCATTAAAATAATGAATGAATGAACAATTAGCTTTATTAATTTAATTCAAAGCGCATGTGTTTTGAAGCCAATTCAAAACTACATTGCCACCTGGGCAAATATTTAAAAACAAGTAGCAAAACACCGTAAAATTGAAAAAGTAACATAACAGAAACCCTTGTGTTACTTCCAGACATTTCAGCAAATCGTTCGGCTAGAACACAACCTTGTATGACAACGGCGTTTTAAAAATACAGCCATTAATGAGTCACGCCGACCGTGTTAGTAGCTAAGCCCAGTTAGCATTAGCTAAAATGGTGTCGAATGGCACCGCTCGCGAAGCTGCTGAGTCGTATGATAATAATAACAGTCGTTAAAGAAAATGTCCCTCACCGTTACGTAGCAGATGATTAACAGAGGTAATGGTGCGGAGACTGCAGCGCGAACAACCGTCTGAGCAGGCCAGCCACGGTGGTGAGCAGCAGCGGAAGCAAGAGTAGAAATGACCCGGATGTGTGGCGCTCCGTTACATGGGTGCGGCTGGGCACGTGTACGTTGGGCCCTCTGACCCTCGTGACGCGCTGGGAACCTGGTCGGGCGGTCTGCGCGCTCGTCCCCCAATACGGAGGTTACAGGTTCGAGTCCCGGTGCGGGTTGTGCGAAGTAGGCGGCTTTCGGGCGCACACGGCGGAATGAGACGCGAGGGTTCACATCATTTGTACAAAACACTTTTTATTGACTGTTTTCATGCGGATAGCAAGTCCACATGATGGACATAAAGGGTTCTGATGGGCTTCTTCCGTAATTTTTCACACCTGAAACAACAGCAAAAAAGTCACTTGATGGACAAAAAGACACTCATTAAAATATATTTCATCTTCATAAGACAAATAGATTTATTCCTATGATGTAATGCGGTTTGTAATATGTAGTTTTTTTTATTGTCCAGGGTATTATCAACAAATCAATATCATAATAATTGATAACATAAATAAAATGTGTTATAAATCGATCTATAAAAAATATATATGGACGCTTGTGTTGCTGAACCAAACAAAATCTGTTAAAATGTTCACACATATTTTACACACACATATTATGCCGTGATGGTAATGTTAATAACATTAATTAATACACATTTTTATTCATGATAATGAAATTAGCAAAACCATCACACATAAAATCTGTAAGGGTAAAAATGATTTTAAAAAAATATATTTTTTAATTTTTTTAAAATTTAAACATTTAAATTCCTTCCTCAGCTTTTTTTCTTTTTGACTGTTGCAGTTGGGAACTCTGCCTAGCAACAAGAGGATAAAGTCTGCTCTAATAAGCTAAAAATGTTTACGTGATCATAATAATATTGACAATATGAGTTATGATAAATGATAATACGGAGTGTGTGACCTTCGTTTAGTTGTGGAACCAGCCAAGGATGTAGGAGCAGATACCACGGAAGCTCTTCCAGCAGTACTCAGAGGCCATGCGGGAAGCTTTGGATTCGGGCAGCTCCGTGGGCCGGGCAGTGGTCTTTGCAGGCTTGGGGGTGGTCTTCCTGGTCTGGGGGAGTTTTCCCAGATGAGGCTTGACAGGCTGAGGCCTAAGCGGCTTCTGGGTCGCGGCGGGCTTGGCCTGGGCGGGCACTGCCGGTTTGCGCGGCAGCTCCTGGACGGGCTTGAAGGGTTTGGGGTTGGCGGTCCTGGGCCAGGCGGAGAGAAAGGTCATCTGGATGTCGTCGGGGTGTTTCTTACACATGGGCGGCCGGTACATTTTGGCACCCTGGCAGGCATGGCTGAGCTTCCTGAGCTCCCACATCATCTGGGTGAAGTAGTGATGAGGGTTGAGGGTGTAGGCGCGGCACAGGTTGGGCTTCCCCTGGAAGTCGCAGTAGTAGGAGCGCCCCGCCGTCTGACCCTGGCCGGGACCTTTGCAAGACACGCGCAGGCGGGTGTAGTCCCCGCCCTCCGACACCGCCATGGTGCACGAGTCCTTGGACTTGGTGCTGAAGCGGATGGGCTCATCCCAGATGCTGCTCTGCTTGTTGTTGTCGTCGACGCTGTTGTTGGTTTGAGCGTTTGACGCACAAACATATGCCACCAGGAGGAGGAGGACCACTTGGGCCTTCATGGCGTTGGACGATTACGGGGACTGTGCGAGGTGTGATGAAGGCAAAGATCCATAAGCATCCGAGCGGGTCTTTATAAAGCTCGAGCTCACAAAGACACCATTCTTCAGGTGAAGCTGGAGCTCCTCCTCCTCACACCACACACACACAGGGGTAGTGTGACATGGACTTGATGGAGGGTTGTAAATGAGGTCGTGAGGGGTCTGAAAGGCGGCGCACACATGAAGCCACAGGAGAATGCTTGCCGACACGTTCGAGAATTCCACATAGAAGATTCTTTCACTATTGATGGAGGGAGTGCACCCCCTTAAATACAACGCATGTTTATCAGGGGTGTCACGAGACAAGACCATGCACAAGATTTGGTCTACAAGACGAGACTTTAGAAGTGCAATGAGAAAATTCAATAAAAAAAGAATATATTGTATTGTAATTATACTTATACACTTTCTACTGCTCGTCTGCACTCTGTGTGTATGCGAGCGGCCCCGTCGCCACCCACTGTGACAAAGAGACTGTATGACCGACAAAAGGGCTCACTCTGTCATGCTGTTGTTCTTTGGAACCAACGGGGCAAGGCGCTGAGACCGATGCACAGAGTGAACGCTCTCCCTGCCTGAGACCGATGCACAGAGTGAACTCTCTCCCTGCCTGAGACGAGTAAAACAGGCACTCGTGCACACGCCAGTTCATTTTCATTTCTTGATTAACTTTTTTACGTATTATCGTCTCATGTTGGCCACACAGTCAGGAGATTTGGGCTTTTTCTCCAGGTACTCGGGTTTACAGGATCCATCACATATTTTAAGGAGGGTATGAGAGAGGTACAATCCCCTTCCGTGTGGTGGAATTGTAATTTGTTTTGCACTTCTCGGCTTCCAACATAAACCGAAAAGGCGGGTACCAAATCCCCGCAGCTGATTGGTCCAAATGTTATCACGTCCTTTAACTCTGGGATTTGGTACTTCCCCTTCTCAGAAGTGTGGCGGAATTGTAATTTGTGTTCATGAGTTTTGCGCCTCTCGTCAAAGATCCTTTATTGATACATTTGTGAAAAACCGTGATATAGCGAGGGAGCGATAATTGAATGGGGATATTGCAAGCCATGACTGTACATAATAAATACAAATAATAAATATAATAAGAATAAAATAAAAATGGTGAGAACAGTCAAATGGACGTTGTGTTTCCGCTCCAATACAAAGCGAGTTTAGTGTTTGGCCAGCGAAACAGACCCGTCTTTCAAGGGACATCAAGCGGAAGGCTGGTGGGAATGTTTAGTCTGAGGCCGCTCCGGAACTTTCACTTCTGCGGCCGTCAATCAAGAGAAGACGGGAAAGGAGAAAAGAAAGTAAGATTTTCTAAAATTGGGACACGTGTGTGTGTGTGTGCGTGTGTGAGAGCGAGTGTGGAATAACACACACACACGCACACACACATGCGTGCTCCTCAAGCAGGAAGCAGCAGCATCACGCCACCTACACACACACACACACACACATCCCAACCACTTCAACCCCCAAGCAGAAGCATTCCCGCCTCTTCACGTAAGCCACTGAGAGCGTCTGTTATGTTTTGTGTTATATGTGTTATGCTCTGTTGTTATGACATACACGAGTCTTACGCTGATGTACTGTAACTGTATGCTTTGGTCAAATTGCAATTTCTTTTCTTCATAGTTTTATTTGATTCTCATAAAATTACAGCCATCAATCATTTTTTCACTTTTTTTTTCCAAATTGTCCAACTATTTCAACATTCTTCTTGTATTTGTGATTTTAATCAAATTTTTCAATTTGCTTACTTTTTTTTTTACTTTAATATTTCAATTCCACGCTACAAAGATGGCGTTGTTTTTTTCTCATAATTTTATCAGAAAATTGAAACTATTTTATCTTAATATTTCGACTTTATTCTGGTCATTTTTTTCCTAGTCAAATATTTCTTCCAATTCTGTTTTTTTTTTCTCCCAAAATTTTCCAACTGCTTCAATTTCTTCTTGGAACTTTATTCCCCGCACCATATTTTCATTTTATTTTGTTTGGTTTGTTTCTCATTGTGTGTTTGTTTGTTTGTTTCTCAACTTGATTTTTTTACTTTTACTTTTAATTCCATGATACAAAGATGCCGTTGTATTTTTCCTCACAATTTTATAAATTTAGTATTTTCTTCTAATATTTTGACTTTATTCTAGCCATTTTTTTTCTAGTCAAATATTTTTTTTCCANCCCAAATTTTCCAACTATTTCAATTTCTTCCTGGAAATTGTCTTCTCATAATTCGGACTTTATTCGCATTATATTATAAACCCCTCCCAACCTATTTTAATAGAATATTTTGTTTTGTTTCTCATAATATTCCAACTTTTTGTTTACTTTAATATTTTAATTCCATGCTACAAAGATGGAATTGTTGTTTTTTCTCAGAATTTTATGAGTTAATCTTCAGAAAATTAAAACTATTTTCTATTAATATTTTGACTTTATTCTAGTGTTTTTTATTTTTTGTCAAATATTTTTTCCATTTGTGCTTTTGTTGCCCCACCCCCAAATTTTATTTCATTTTCTTCTTGGAAATTGTCTTCTCATAATTCCTTTCCCCCCCACCTAATTCACTTTAATTTCTAGTGTTTGTTTTTCATATTATGCCTTTTAGAAAATACCATATATGTTCTAAAATTACAAAATTATTTTTCCTCATAATACTATTCCTGTAAGATGACTACCTTTTCTCGTTAGACGTTCGGCATTTACATTTTGACCTTATTCTTGTAAAATTACATTTTTACAAATTCTATTTTTAGAATGTGCTGCGGTCCATAAAAAAAAAAAAAAACAGCTAAGGGCCGCCCTGGCAGCGCTGTAGACACCCCTGAAGTACACAATACGCTCCACCCTTCCAGCTGTGGACCAGGAATTTACAACGAAAAGATCCATTTTTACATTTTTCTTTGGCTTTTATCCCCTTTCGCCAGTTCAACCCAAAACCAAAAAGGACAAAAATAAAACAAAAGTTTTTAATTCATATTCCTTGTACAGCTGCGATAATTAATAATGACGCTAAAATGCTGCTCAAAACACTTTTATTTTAAAAAAATGTTTGGACGAACTCATATTTCCACTGTGTCTTTGCTCCAATTCCCAACAAATCAAAGGTGGAACTAGCAGTCTGAGTTGGACTTCCCAGAATCTGCTTGTTACTGTTGACGTTTTTACGCAAACCCAATTTCGTGAAGTGCTCTGTGGCTTTGACCTTCTTTACAATAAGATGGGCTAATATGTCTGACAGCAACATTACAATGAATCTTTTTTTTTGGAACATTGGCAGAAAAAAAGGAATCTCTTCCGCAAACTAATCTTATAAAAGGTAATTACGTCATCTACTGATCCCAAAAGTTGCTAGCTACCTGTGCCCTCACAGAAAAGACATTTTTCTAGCTCTAAAAGTACATGCTAAACATGTTTTAGAAAAACAAATATATAAAAAATGTACACGTATAAGAGGATGCGTGGAAGTATGTTTAAAGGAAACTATGCTATTATTATTATTATAATAAAATGAAAAAAAAAAAACAAAACATTACAGCTCCATGTTGTTTTGGACGTCCCTTTTGGTTGCAGAATCTTTCAGTGGAGACCTAAAGAGGAAAACTGGAAGGATCCAGGAAATGGAGAGGCCAAGTCAGGACGGCTGTGAAAGGGCTTTCTTGTTTGAGTCCTGGGTTGGCGAGAGTGCTTTTACTGTGAAGGATGGCTTCAGTTCCAGTTCTCGCTGCGGGGAAAGGAAACAACATGTTAGTAACTCAGTTGGGCAAACTTGGAGAAAGTCAGGAGTGACTCGTTAATTTCGCCAAAAACTCAGCGTTATGATATCATCCTGATTTATCTATTCATCTTCTTACGCTTATTTGAGGTCGGGTCGCGGGGGCAGCAGCTTAAGCAGGAAGCCCAGACTTTCCCTTTTCCCCAGCTACTTCTTCTATGTTTTCCCGGTGGACCCTGAGACGTTCCCAGGCCGGTTGAGAGACATCGTTTCTCCACCGTGTCCTGGTCTTCTCCAAGGCTTCATACCAATTTAACGTCCTGGAGCCATCCTGACCAAATGCCCGAGCCACCTCAGCAAACTGGAGGAACGTTTCTACTCCCAGATGACAGATGACAGAGCTTCTCACCTGATCTCTAAGGGAGAGTCCAGCCAACCTACGGGGAAAACTCATTTCGGCCTCTTGTACCGCATTCTTGTCCTTTTGGTCGCTACCCAAAGCTCATGACCATAGGTGAAGGTAGGAATGTAGACCGACCAGTAATGTAGGAGCTTTGCCTTTTGGCTCAGCTTCCTCTTCACCACAACGGATCGATGCAGAGTCCGCATCACTTCGGGAGCCGCACCAATTCGCCTGTCAATCTCGCATTTCTTCCTTCCCTCACTCGTGAACCAGACTCAGAAGTACTTAAACTCCTCCACTTGGGGCAGGACCTCCTGATCCTGAGATGGCAAGCCACCCTTTTCCAAGCGAGAACCACAGACTCAGACTTAAAGGTGCCACAGCCACAGACTGCTTGGCCTGCTGGTACCTGTCAAGCTGCCTCCCGAGTCAAATAAAGCACGACATCCCTTCCTGTCTCTGACAGGGGACTCTGCCAGGCGTTCCCAGAAGACACTCACAAGCGTTTGGCTACACACTCTATCGGAGCAAACTCACCACCAGGTGGTGATTGGTTGACAGCTACGCCCCTCTCTTCACCTGAATGTCCAAAACATGCAGACGCAAGACCGACGACACAACCACAACATCAATCATGAAACTGTGGCCCATGGAGTCCTGGTGTAAAGTGCACGTGTGGACACCCTTATGCTAAGTCCAATAACAAAACACCGCTTGAGTACAGATCAGAGTGGCATTCCGCCCAATCACACCTTTCCAGGTCTTGCTGTTGCTGCCATCATGAGTGCTGAAGTCTCCCCAGTAGAACATGGGAATCCCCCGAGGGAGCCCTCTACAGAACTCCCTCTAAGGACTCCAAAAAGGGTGGGTAGGGTTGGTGAACGCTTATGCTCCGAACGACAGTTAGGACTCCTCCTCCCACCCAAAGGAAACATTTCATTCACTGGGTTAACTAAACGTACAGGCCTTGAGCCGGGGAGCAACAGGAATTGCCACTCCTGACCATCCCCTCGCGCCGCCAGGAACACCGGAGTGGAATAAAGTACAGCCTCTTTCAAGAGGGCTGGTTCCAGAACCCTTGCTCCCAGGATAGCTTAACTATGTCTACCCAGAACTTCTACACTTCCCGCACCAGCTCCTGCTACTTCCCCAACACAGAGGTGATATTCCATATGCCAAGAGGATCGGACCGCCAAGGCTTCCATCTTTGGCCGCCACCCAGCTCGCGCTGCACCAGACCCCACTGGCTCCTCCCATGAGTGGGGAGCTCAATTTCTTAAAAAAAATAAATTAAAAATTAAAAAAAAAAAAAAAAAAAAAAAATAATAATAATTAAAAAAATTAAAAAAAAAAAAAAAAATAAAAAACAAAATTTTTTTTACTTAATATTTTGACTTTATTCTTGTTAAATGACATTTTTTTCCCCATTCATTCCTGCTGGTTTTTCCCCAACAGTTTTTTTTCTTATTTTCTTCTTCTTTCTTTTTTTTCTTATTATGACTTTATTTTCATATTTTGTTTTTATTCTTGTAACATTATAACTTTTTCTGCAACCTAATTTACTATTTGATAGCTTGTGATACATTATGACTTATAAATATCAAACAACCATCCTCATAATATTACAATATTATTCTTTAGATTTCTCTCAATATTTTGACTTTATCCTTGCAAAAATTCCGCAGATTTTTCCATTTTTGCTGAATGAGCTGCAGGCTACAAATGGCCCCTTTGGACAGCTTTGAGAGACACGGATAGTCCCATTATAATGTGTCTGGGAAGGCGAACAGGTAGTGCCAAATCTAAAACATGTATGTATATAGAGCACCAAATGTGTGTGGCGGCCCAGATGCATTAGCGGCTGTGCGCCACAGATAAATGAATGTGCATGAAACATCGGGTAGAAGTCTAGAAAACCGTGAAAACGTGGTGTAGGGACTTTTCCACGTCCAACGTAAGATTCTTCTCCTTGTGGTGTCATCACATCTGAGAGCAAAGAAGAGCCTGATGAAAGGATGCTGGCTTTTTTGTCTGATGATGCGTTTAAAGCCCTTCAGAAATATAGTGTTTTCCACATTTCTTTCAATGCAAAGGATTGGTTTTTCAATACCTCTTGAAGGAGGAGGCGTCGCTTGGCCATCACCAGCCAGGGCTGCTCTGAGGGGCGGAGGCTCGGGGGAATCGGGTCAGGGTGTCAGAATAGGGCGAGCTACATGCACACATACACATATTTTCCAAAATATTGTGTACATTATGCAGGGAATTGTGCCGTTATTAGCCACAGTGTAGCACAAGAAAGTGAATGGCCAAAGAAAGACAAAAATGGAAAAGATTGGGTCCAAAGATGACCATGAAGATGAGGCCCAAGATCCAAAACATTTAGACATGACATGCCAAAGAGACAAAAGGTCAAAGTGCAACAAGCCACGGGTAAGTTGAGCTGCAGAGCAAACATGACATGAAGGGAGTGGAAAATGTTTAAAAAAAAAGAGGGCAAAGAAGGAAAAAAATGTTCGATTAAGTTGAAAATAGATTTTTGAAGAGTCAAATGATGAAAGATTAGTGTTGATGACGCATCAACAACAAGGCAGCAGTAAAAGACCCAATAAAAGAGCTGGATGACAGATGACAACGACTGAATGATTTTCTGCATGTAATTACATCATTATTATCTATACAGTGTGTTTTGTGGTAACTTTTTTGGGTGTCTGGAACAGATGAATTGGATTGACATTATTTTCTATGGGAAAATTTGATTTGGTTAAAGTACGTTTTGGTTTGAGTCAGACCTTCTGGAACGCATTAATAAAAATGTCCTTTTTTGACACTAGGGCTGGAACTAACGATTATTTTCATAATAGATGGATTATTTTTTGATTAATCGATTAATCTGAGTTTTAAAAAGACATTTAGAATTTCCCTTCTTTGCAGTAATCTCTTTCCAAATGCGTGGATGGACTTTTTCCCTCCAAAAATCATAGCAAAGAGGAAGAGGAAGTTCTCAGACATCGAAATTGAAGTAGCAAGTATAAACCCACACCTGACAAACATCACAAACACTCTACTGCCAATCAACAAGTCACTGACTGACTGCTACACGTGGATCACTATAAAAATAAATAATAAGAAATAAATCAACTTTAGGGGCAGGCTGTGCGCTTGGCATCGGCTCTTGTTGCGTGATGCACTTAGCAAGGTGGTATGGCGCAGCCATAGCTATTTGTGGTTTCACCGTTCTACCAGTAGGTGTTGTGTGTACGCAAGAGTTAAACTCCCCTCATGTGGATGGTGATGGAAATGTGCATTCTTGAAAATTTTTCCTTCCAGCTCTTGTATTGGACCTTATTATCAGACTGGGCAGTAATGGTGAATATTACGAGGTAGAACTCACTCTTCAAAGACGTCTTCTGTGTCCATCCTTCTGTAGTATTTGGCCAGTTTGATGGAGAAGATGATGCTGGGTATGAGGAGGATGCTGCAGGTTCCCAGCCCGAACCAGAATGTGTTCTAGAAGAAAAAGAAGAAGAGAGACTAGGAGTACTTTCAATGTTAGTGCAGACCCGCCACCATGTACAAATTCATCTACCTACTATCTCACCAGGCCCTTGTGTCCTAGGACTTACTCACAGAGGTTGTTAAGAGTAAATTGGAACTACACACCAAAACACTCAGAACAAAATCCATTATATCACCCCAGTAATGACCTGATGCCCATATTTGTATCAATCCGATAACCTAAGAAGTTAGCCGCTATCTGCTAAATCATTCCGCTGCTAGGGACAATATCAGGCAGCTCTCCCACCTAACACACACATTCATGTCTGAAACATCATCCATCTATGCATTTTCTATGCCGTCTATCCTCATTAGGGTCACGGGTATGCTGGAGCCTATCCCAGCTGACTTTGGACGAGAGGCGGGGTACACCCTGGACTGGTCGCCAACTAATCACACTCCCATTCACACCTATGGACAATTTAGAGTCAGCAATTAAGCTAACATGCATGTTTTTGGAATGTGGGAGGAAACCGGAGTACCCGGAGAAAACCCACACACGCACGGGGAGAACATGCAAACTCCACACAGAGATGTCCAACGAGGATTCGAACCCAAATGCCTTCCAAATCTCTTGTCAACATGCTAACCACTCAACCACCGTGCTGTCAATCGGGTTGTTGTGTGCAAACAAAATGTAAGCAGGATTGTTTACATTAAGAGCATCGTACTTCCACTGCTGTCGTGTTCTACATATAAGTCCTCTTGGCCCAAAAGGAGGGGGCATACAAATCTCGGCAGGCCCAAAATCTGACTGGATTGACTGGCAACCAGTCCAGGGTGTACTCCGTCTCTCGCCTAATCTCGTCAGCTGGGGTATGCTCCAGCGGTATTGAAAATGGATGGATGGATGACATGTATTGTCATGATATTGGATAGAAACATACCAAACAATGATTATTCCCTTTAAAAACCGCATTCCTTCAAGGGAATGGTATTTTGGTGTCTTACCACTGAGTCTACGATGAAACTGCAAGCTACAATCTCCACGCTGTCCACAATGTTGCTGATGGGTTTGCACTGCGCCACTTCTGCAGTCAGCTGCAATGAAGCACACACGATGTCAAGCGTGACTATTTACTGCAAACACAGAAACCGAACCGGCACCTTTCTACGCTGACCACGTCAAACACAGAAATGATCCAAAACCACTTGCAGTGTGGTAAAGCTGCAAACTCATCAGACAAATGCATTTGCGGCTTTTTGAAGTTGCATTGTTTGTGTGTTTTTGGATGATTTCTGTGTTTGGAGCGTTTGGGATTTGCTCTTTCATTTGAACCAGACCGTGCTCTTTTTCTTCTCCACTTCAGGACTGAATTTAAATATCAGGATCACTACTCACAGAGTTCTGCACCCAGTCGGTGTACTGTTTGAAGTATCCCACCAAGCTTTCAACATAGCCTTTTGTTTCCTGAAAGAAAGAAAAAAACAGTTTCAAAAAAAAAAACCCCAACATACAACTTTGACAATTTAAAAACATGTTTCTCTCCAATGCAGCATTAATAGGAAAAAGCATGAAACGCAACATGTGACACAATAAACCCAATTGTAGGGTTAAAAAAAGGTTTAACTTCCCAAGAATATGCTGATGAATTATATAAAAATGATGTCATTTTAGTACCATGAAAGTTGAAATATTTGGATAACTATTTTTTAAAATGCAACAGTAAAAATTAAACGTTTATTAGAATAAAGGCAAAACAGTAAGAGAAAAAAGTCACAAATGTACGGGATAAATTTGTAATATTTGTAAAATTTTGAGGAAAAATAATGTAATTTTAGTAGCATAAAAATCATTAACATAACTACTCAAAACAATGAGAGGAATACTTTGAAAACACATCAGATCTAACTGGGGAGAAAAATGATTTTGAATATCTTTCTTGATAATAAGTATGTGATGTATTAGTAACATTCCGACCCTATAAAGGGGGAAATCAAAGACACCCCAAAAATGAAAGTGAAAAAAAGATGCAGCAGACTGGTCCATTTTGCCAAAATGTCATTGTAGCATCTCAAAATGCCTGACATCGTCGGGTCATGAATCTAATTAGACCACGGATGGTGTCCTGGGGGATCTCCTCCCAGATCTGGACCAGGACATTACTGAGCTCCTAAACAGTCTGAGGAGCAGCCTGGCGGTGCCGGATGGACCTAAACATAATGTCCCAGAGGTGTTCTATTGGGTTTAGGTCAGGTCAACTTGGGGGCCTGTCAATGGTATCAATTCCTTCATCCTCCAGGAACTGCCTGCATACTCTACAACCTCTGTAGCGTCCAGGTAGCGTACCATGCTATCAACAGAGATGTAGATCCAAGCCAAATAAAAAACTACAGCAGTAGAAAGTCAGTCAGTAAAAAATCAGCCAAAAGAGATGAGGTGTCAGTAGCCTCAACGTGGAAAACCATTCCTGTTTTGGGGTCTGGCTCATTGTTGCCCCTCTGATGCACCTGTTGTTGATTTCATTAACAACAAAGCAGCTGAAACGGATTAACAACCCCCTCTGCTACTTAACTGACCACATCAATATCACACAATTTTGACTGATAGGTTACTATATGATTGAAAAGTGTGGTTCAAAAGTGTGTTTTTGAGCAGTGTATTTACTGTTTAATAACGATGGACCCCAAAACTGGTTAGCATGTTTGGAGTTCGGATGTGTGTTTGTGTTTTCCGGGTACTCCGATTTCCTCTTGCATTCCAAAAACACGCATGTTAGCTTAATTTGGGACTCTAAATTGTTCATAGGTATGAATATGAGTGGTTGTTTGTCTATACACTGTATGTACTGTGGTTGTGGTGGGCAACCAGACCAGGGTGTACCCCGCTTCTTGCCCAAAGTCAGTTAGGATAGGCTCCCGCAAACTTCTGCCACCCTAATGAGGATAAGCGGTATAGAAGATGGATGGATGGATGGTACTCCTTTTCAGACATGTTTATTGAGCAAATGTAAACATTTAACTTTGTTAAGCATGTTCAAAATCAGCTACAACAGGGGTGTCTAAAGGGCCATTCGTTGGCTGGCCCACAGCAAATAAAAAAAAAAAAAAAGCAAACTGAAAACATCGGCAGTGATTTTACAAGAATACAGTCATTCCTTGTTTATCACGTTTACATGCTTCCAGACCAGAAGTAGGATTCAATATTTATACAAAAAATATTTTCATAGATAGAGCATGGAATACCTGTTTACGACCTCCCAAAACACTTTTTAGAGCCCTATGAACATGAAATAACACTCTTTATACTTGTATTATCTAATACAGTAGACATGATCAGCAACAATAAGACATAATAACTCTCTGTTAGCATTGGCAAAGTTCCTTCTGGTTGTTGTATCCCAAACATAAGACACCCATCTGCTATACACTCCGACAGTTTCCATTCATTTTGCCGCTTATCCTCATTAGGGTCGCAGAGGTATGCTGGAGCCTATCCCAGCTGACTTCGGGCGAGAGGGGGGTACATAAACAGTATACGTATGTGTGCACATACACACACATCAGGGTTGCAGGGTGTGCTGGAGCCTATCCCAGCTGACTTCGGGCGAGAGGTGGGGTACACCCTGGACTGGTCGCCCACCAATCACACTGACTTTCATACCTATGGACAATTTAGAGTCGCCAATTAGCATAACATGCACGAGTTTTTTTTTTACGTGGGAGGAAACCGGAGTACCCGAAGAAAACCCACGCACGCACAGGGAGAACCACACAAACTCCACACAGAGATGTCCAATGGAGACTCAAACCACTCCGACCGTACTGTTACCTTTAGTTGTATCACATTGCACACCGCTTGTACGGTATCTCTGAAGCGAGACTAAAAACAAACTGCTACACAACTAAAAGGACAGCAGGCAAAAACGTACAACGTCGATACTGAATAATAGCCCATAGTCAACCCCATCATTAATTAATTCATTTTTGGAAAATGTAATAGTAAGGGGGCAGTATTCAAACCGCAGTGTAGTGAGGGGCGATTGTAATGTCAAAAAATTAAGAGAAATTTTTAAATTTTAAGTCATAATATGAGAAACAACAAAACAAATACATTTGTCATTTTTGGAAAATTAAAAAGTGGTAATGTTACCAGAATAAAGCCAAAATATTATGGGAATAAAGTCATGTAACATGAAAAAAGTTTAAATAGCTGGAAAACGAAAGTAAAAGCGACAGCAGAAATGGAAAAAAAACAGGTGTAATTTTATGAGAATAAAGTAAAAAATATTAGGAGAAAAAGTCTCTTAATATGATAAAAAAAGATGCATATTTTGAGGAAAAATAATCGACCCTAACTGTGACCCCTAACTCCTAAACCCTAACAAAAAAATGTAATAAAAAAAACCAAACAAACAAATAAAATAAAGTTGTAATTTTAGTTTGTAAGTTAGGTTGGGTAGGCCGCACGGTGGATGAGTGGGTAGCACGTTGGCCTCACAGTCAGGAGGTTCAGGGTTCGAATCTCCATTGGGCATCTCTGTGTGGAGTTTGCATGTTTTCTCCGGGTACTGCGGTTTCCTCCCACATTCCAAAAACATGCATGTTAGGTTAACTGGCGACTCTAAATTGTCCATTAGAGTGTGAATGTGAGTGTAAATGTGTGTCTGCCCTGCACCCCGCCTCTCTGCTCCAGCATACCCGCGACGCTAATGAGGATAAGCGGTATAGAAAATGAATGAATGAATAAACTGTTTTCACCATTGCAATGTGCGTTAATGTAATGAAAAATGCCAACGTTTATGTTTGTTATTTTATGCATACTTCCTGTAGGAGGTACTGTACCTGCTTGACCACATGCGAGGCGTTGTGCGTGATGAGGTACTCGGACGCTTCGATTGCGCTCAGGATGTTAGTGACCTTGACCTGAGGGAGCAGGAGCAAGATCATTTATGTCATTATTTTTTAGTAATAAAATGATTATGTAATGATTATGTTGTTTTCCTCACTGGGAGGTCATTGGAGGTTCTTTGCAGCAGCTTGATACTTTGGCTCAGGGTGCTCTACAGAGGAAGACAAACGCTGTTAGCAAACACGAATGCGTATCAACACGTGCACCGACACCCTACGCCAACACGTCACCGCTACCACCAACACCACAACCGCTTACCCTTGCACGCACGTATTTCTGTCACCACGCCAACCCCACAGCAAGGAAAGAAAGGAAAATAGTGGTCAACATGCGACGTTTACGCTGATAAATAAAACTTAATTTGATACACTGAGTTCCAAGACGAAAACCCCAGCTGAACAAAAATAGCATTAAGGCTCGTCTCAATTTTGCCAGGAGACACATCTTGAGGTTCCACAAGACCTTTGGGAAAACACTCTCTGGTCTGTCGAGATAAACGTTGAAATTTTTGGAAGGCGTGTCTCGTGACATCTGGTGTAAAGGTAACACTGCATTTGAAAAAGAGCACATCTTACCAACAATAAAATATGGTGGCGGTAGTGTGACGGTCTGGGGCTGTTTTGTTGCTTCAGGGACTGGAAGACTTGCTGTGATAAATGGAACCATAAATTTTGCTGTCTAACAAAAATCCTGAAGGCATTTATCGGCATATGCCGATCACACCTTTTTTTCCGGAAATTGTCGACCGTAGCATCCCTAAAAAACACCAATGTTTGGAGCTGTGTTTTCGTTGAGTTGTGTAGAATTCCTTTCTATGTTGTGTAAGTATTACATGCTATCATGAATGTGCCTGTTACTACATGCTCACAGCATGGATATAAAACCACACAACCTTGTTTGAGGTCTTTGAATTGTGGTTTTTCTAGGCATTATTAGGTGCATTTTTTAGCTGCCTCTTTTTTTAAACCTTTAGCACGCACGGAAATGAGAAAGTGTTCACGCCTTACAAAGGGATTGTGGATGATGGGTGCAATTCCCAAAAATTGAATTTACTAATTAGGATTTAAACCAACGGAAGACTCTCTCTCTCTAGGTGGTACAGAAGGGTATTGTGGTCAGCTGAACTAGACCGTTTGCCTTAGGGGTGTAAAGATTCGCTGTGTTCTTTCTTTCTCTGTGTTCTTTGGCAAATTGTAACCTCTTCTGCACATGCACTTTTTTAACAAAGGGACTTTGTGGGGGATTTTTGCAAATAGATTAGTTTCACACAGATGTAACGGTCTAACTGTCACAGTACTTACAGGTAACGCCATACTGTCTTTCATCACCCCTTAGCTGATCATTGGGTGAGCCTTTGCCCTTCTGGCTAATATTCCATCCATTTTGATAGTTGTCTTCAGTTTTCTGCCACGTGTCTCTGGTTTAGCTCTCCATTTTAAGGTATTGGAGGTCATTTTAGCTGAACAGCCTCTTCATAAGTTTTCCCCTATCCTATCAACTTTTTAAATAAAGTACGTTGTTCTTCTGAACAAAGTCTTGAACAACCCATTTTCCTCAGGCTTTCACGGAGAAATGATGTTCAACAAGTGCTGCTTTCATCCTTAAATAGGGGCCACCTGATTCACACCTGTTTTTTCACTAAATTGATCACTGATTGAATTCCACCCTGCTAACACACCCCTTTATACTAATTGGCCAATTGCACAGCCTTAAAAGTGTGCATATCATGAATGCTGGGTCTTGTTTGTTTTCTGAGAATCTACTGCACCTACTGGTAACCTGTTTTCTATGTAGCAATAATAATAAAATACTAAATTACTTAATCTGGTTAGCCACATTGCGCTGCTATTATTTTGAACACTACTGTAAGTTCTATTCCCTTGTAGTAAGTGTGTGTGTGTGTGTGTGTGTGCGTGTGTGTGTGTGTGTGTACCGTACCATGGCTTGCTCCATGGGGATGACATGTTCTCTGTGAATCTGTCTGATACTGCTGGCATGACCTTTCAGAGCGTTCTCCAGAGCGCCACGTGGCTACAAGAACAAACACAATGCAAATAACTCTGGAAACATCTGGAAAGCTGACGTATTGCAGATGTTTTAGCACAACCAAAAGAACGGACATTTTATTGGCCAGGAATCAGCCTTGGGGGTCAGTTTTTTTAGTCTGAGCATCTCTTTCTCCTGTCCTTTTTATCCCGCATCTCAAAGCAATGACACAGTAAGTTAACTAAACACATTTTTTGTCCTTGCTCATTTTAGTGTGTTTTTACTGTTTATCAAAGACTTCGTGTCACATTTTTAAATGAGCCGGACCCTTAACAACATTTGCATTTAAAAATAAGGGATATTTTTAAGAAAATAAATAAAAATTTTGGTCGGGAATCTTTTTAATGAAAAGTAATATAATAATATTGGTAGTAATGATAGGAGATCATAATAATACATATTGTTGTTATTATAATTCATTGTTATGGACTTTTTGTGTTGTTTTTGTTTGTCATGGTTGTTTTTTTTATTATAATTATTATTAGTGTTAGTATAATTTTCACTGATATTACTATTATTATTGATTTTATTTTTTTATCGTTTTTGTATGTCATCTATTGTTTTGTCTAAGGACATAGAATAGGACAATATATTGTAATTTACTAATATAATTTTTACTATTTTACACTCTTCTGCACTCTCACACACCCTACGGTTGCCCTTCTTGAAAATGGGGACCACCGTTCTGGTCTGTCAATCCAGGGGTACTGTTCCCGACTTCCATGCAATGCAATTAAGAGACGTGTCAGCCAAGACAGTCCTTTAACATCCAGAGCCTTGAGGAACTCATCCACCCCCAGAGCTTCGCCACTGGGGAGTGTTTTGATTACATCAGATACTACCCCAGATATAGTCGGTACGTCCGACTACAGCATATCCTTAGGAGAGGTCAGCAGGCGTCCGTCCCCACTGTGGACCGGGCACTGCTTCCCTTTTCTAAGGCGCCGGACGGTTTGCCAGAACCTTTTCAAGGCCGACCAAAGGTCGTGCTTCATGGTCTCACCAAACTTTGAGTTTTTTCCAAGACCACTGCCGAAGCCACCTGTCAGTTGCCGCAGGAGCCCCACAAGCCATCCATGCTTGGTAGACTCCTTCAGCTTGACGGCAGCCCTGAGTTCTAGTGTCCACCATCGGGTTTGGGGCTTGCCACCAAGACTGGCATCGTAGCTCCGTTTTTAGGGGTTTCCAACAGAACCCCCTAAAAACTTCAATTCAATAGCGCGCCCCTTGTTCATGTTCATAATTCGGCTGCACAAGATCAGATCTTCATCATAATTGTTTGTTCGTTTGATATGATGAAGATCTTTAATTTGATCTGCATTCACTGTAAATATTCTATGACAACTATACCTTCATTTTACATTCTTTAAAATAGGGAGCTTTCAAAACAGAAGAGCTCACCAGCTGGTCGGCCTGAGCCTCCAAGTCAGTGGAGAAGGTGAGAAGATCCACCAGCGTGACACCCTTATTGACCTACAAAAAAGAAAACAACATTCAGTGCTTGCTTGGGTTGGGTTTGGGGACGGTGTCCGGTGGAACTTCAAAAGTTGGATGCCCGCTGAGGTCTTATAATCCCCAACTGCCCCCACAAGACATCTGAATACCATGGAAGACCTAAGAGTACCTAATGAGACCTAAGTTCAATGAGCGGTAAAAGGCATTAACACGCTGTAAACACAGTCAAAGAGACATAAAGATGAATGACAGGGCACAATAATAGTAAGCGTGAGGAATAACAGGATGTATATCTAAACTGGTCCCCCCGCGTACTTGGATCTTACAGTAAGCGGGTCTTCGGTGTCATAAATGTGTCATATATACCTCGGCCAGGTACGCTTCGTAGTCAATGAGTCCGATCCCTGAATTGGCAAAGTTGATGAAGTTGTCTCTGCCGGCCTGCTCCAGCAGCGTGATGTCCTGCAGGTCCACCTGCACACTCTCCAGCACTTTGGCCAGATCCTTGTTATACTAATGTCAAAACACACACGCATATATATTTCTACATGCTTTATAGACTTATCATGGTGTGCACACCAGTCAAATTGGACTTGCCACAGTTCTGTTGAGGAAGGTGTTGACGTTGAACATGGTCTCCAGCTGCAGAGCGTGATACAGGCCGTTGTTCTCGTAGCACTCCCTTCACACCAACACGCACACACAGACTCACTGCCATATTCCCACAAAAACATCAGCAGAACAGAAATGATTTTTCTTTACCTGTACATGCTTCCCAGGGTTAAGTCAATGTTTGGGTTCTGAAACAGCATCCCAGGAAGGAAGTTCTTCTTGGCCGGATGGACCAGGAATGGCGTGTCTATGATCTAAGCACATAAGCAAGCAGAATTTTTTCATCACAGCTCCCTGGTCCGGATCTGGGGTCTCATCTATACTGTAAAGCTCGCACAAAACGGAGCAGAGAAGTTGCATCACGTAAAGTATGACATGAATAAATACAGTCAATAGACTATAATAGGATGATAACAATTAATCACTTTTTCTATAATAACTCAAAATTAATTTACCTTATCCTCCTCATCCTGAACTGACTCCATTTCTGATTTTGAATTGCGTATTTCCTGGGCCAGTTTTGTTTGGCTTTGTGTTTGACATTGTTGCTAGGCAACCACGTTGAACTTCAGCAGCTATAAGCACCAGTCACACGTTCCTTTCAAAGAATCCGTACCGCTCGCCTGCCATGTAAGTCAGCTGAGGAAGTCAGCAAGCGGTTCTGATCTTCATGTTCATGAAGTGTAGTCAGGAAAGCACCAAATGGCTCAAGTTTCCAGTACAGCACAACAGAGTTCCAGCATCTAGATGATTATGGAATCGTTTACCGCATCTCTACTAAAAGCGTTTCCATCTTTTCCATATTTGATTGCGATTAAATTTGAGTTAATTGTGGACAAATTGCCATTATTGCGGTTACATATTTTAAGACCTGCTTTTTATAGATCAAAGTGCACATTCTTGTTTGTGCTTGCGTCGTGTCCCAGCTTTATTCAGCCAAGGCCAACATGAGACATAGGAAACATTTTTGTTTGTTTCCCGGGAACCGTGCACAATGTTTGGGAATCACTGGTCCAAGGCGCTAAAAATGCATGTGGTGTTGAACCCAACAAAAGCAAAGGAGCTCAGACAGGAAGTGGGAAAGGTTTGCATCCGAGTACCTTGAAGAGCTGCCTATTGGCCAGCGGCTCGCACATCAGCTTCTCCAGGTTGCCCCCGGCAACAAACAGCATGGTCACGATGGACATCAGCACCCAGGCAAAGATGAAGGAGAAGCCCACCCCGCTGAAAGAGACAGACAGGATATTGTATCAATAAACATCTGGGCTAACAGTATCAATATTATCGGCCACTTTAGCATAAATGTATCGGATCATATTGGGATGGTTTCTTCTGCAGATATAATATCAGTGCTCAAAGCAGCCGCATGCCTATGGAGAGAAAATAAATCTCTTTATCCAATCAAACAAAAAATGGATTTGAAATTGTTTTTTAAACGTGACTCTTTCTGTTTATAGTGTTAGCGCCGCCATGTTGAAATATTTCTCAAGCTGCGCACGCGAGGGCAGAATGCCAGCATCAAGACTGACGGATTTAAAAATGCAGTTATAAAAAAGGTTTGTTTCTTTCTTTAATGAAAAATATATTTTACACTCTGAATTTATGTAACCGACTTTTTTGCTTTTCATTTTTTTTAAATTATCAAATTCTATTACATTGGTAGGACGATATGGAGTGTAGTTAGTAACCCTGCATGCACAAGTGCGAATGGTGGTGAGTTAGGCGACATACGCCATCAGCAGGTTTCCTCCCGTGTTAGACAGGAAGCCGCGGGTGGTGGGCGTGGCCTGCTTGTCATAACCGCACGTGCCGCACAGCAGACCCAGGATGTTGAAGGCCAGGACGAGGACCACCATGCAGAGAACCCCCACGCAGCCGATCCACCTGACACGCGAAATGTGCATTATGAGTGTTGTCCCACTAATTGTGTCCATCCAGAGAATTGAGCATGCATGCAAATGTCAACCTGTAGAAATCCATTTGGTCGATCTGTGGGTAATGAGACTCAATCTTCTTCTGTCCCTCGTTGAGGAAATTGGTGAAGTTGACCAGAGACGCTTCCACCGGAAACATCTTGGCGAAGCTGTTGATCTCCGAGCCGATCTTATCCAGCATAGCCTTCAGTCCTAAAATGACACACAGCGAGAACACACATCCCGTGGCGAGGTGAGGAGGAAAGATGGGCGTGTGACTGGAAGGAGACTTACGAGGTAGAGCTGCAGTTCCATCCCAGGGTGCAATGAAAAGAAAAATGTGATATAACAGCACCCAGACACACACACACACACACAGACACACAGACACACAGACGTCTGTGTACCTGATACAATATTTCTGGTCTGCTCTTTGACCAGCTTTGGCGTGTCATTGAAGGATGAGTAGCCCTGAAGGTGGAAGGAAGGAAAAGCAGGTGAGGAACATTGAAGAATGTGAAATCTCTCTGTGTCATTTATTTGGCTTGAGTTTTTTCCTAAAATATATGTCACATATCTTGCTTTACAACAGGGGTGTTCAAAGTGCGGTCCGGGGGATTTATTGGCCCGCGGCACAATCTAAAATTACAGTATAACAAAAATCTTTAAGAAAAAAAAACAAAAAAATTTTCATTTTTGGAAAATTTGCTTTAGAGGGTTGTTGAGCTAAAATTATCTCCAGTGTAGGGCCATTCATGTGACGAAAAAACATTTTGAGATAAAATACAAAACTTGCAGAGCATGGACTGCACTTTTTGGAATCGCTCATTCATCGTTCACAATCCTTATGTGAAACGTGAACACATACTTATTTCCCTTTTCTGTTCGTTCTGAAGCCAGAAAACTATTGACACATTGCTCAAATCATTGCTTAAATCCCCGTAAACATCAGCGTCACTAAAATACAAAATAGAAGTAGAGAGGTAGTTCGTCGTGGCTGAACTATAAATGTAATTTTTGCGAATGTACCATTTGCTTTCAAAAATCACGTAGAACATAATTACAAACAATACATAACATATTTAAACATGCCTGATAAATCATGTCAGGACCCTTTTAGGTTTGTTGATTAATCTAAATTGTCTTTGAACGTGATACAAGAAGAAGTTTGGGTTTAGGCTGGTTAACGTGCTTTGAAGTGTCAGCTGACCTTCTGTATGATGTTGCTGAGGTCTGTCTTCAGGACAGTATGGACATTCGCCAAAGCGTGGTTGACATCCGGGAGCTGGAAAAAACAATGCCTATTACCTATTACTTACTGTAACTATACAGTATTTCTACTCTCTGATTTTGTGTGTGTGTCCTCTGTTGTTCCTCAGAACCTTGGAGAAGTCGGCGTCCATCGCCAGCTGGAAGAGCGTGGAGCGGATGGTGTTGCAGCTGGGAGACACGGCGCCGTTGGTGCAGGCCGGGTCGGACAAAGTGTTGGACAGTGACGCTCGCTCTCCGACCAGGCTGTCCTTGAGCTTCTCTGTGCCCTCTTGAAGGACCTGCAGTGAGGAGCTGACGCTCTCTAGGGCCTCCTTGGTCTCCCGCATGGCTGGATGCACAAGCACACATTTCGGGATAAATATTCCCATCTTAACCCCAAAAAATTAAACGGGATTGAATGATATCAAATGCACAGCCACAAAAGGAACCACAATCACTCTCATCGCACAGACCATCACAGAAGAACAAATACTGAATGCACAGCACGTCTTATTTACCTTTGACTGCATTCTCAACTTTAGCTTGAGAAGAAAAGAATGTGTGAGGTGAACAAAAAAAAGAGGAAAATTAATTTTCTTTTTTTGATCCAGTGGCGTATGCATGAATTGTATCGGATTGAACTGCACTGCACAGATTCACATTTGCGGTTCATAGCATTCACAGCCCCACAAATGTTCCCATTTTTGCTTAATAAATTAGAGATGCACGATATTTTTTTACCCAAACAGATACAGATACATTTGTGCTCCTCAAAACATTCTACCTAACTGTACAATAGTTTGTACACACATGGAGGTAAGAATGATTGGAACGGATTTGGATTTCAGCAACCGTACCTGTAAATTTGTCCTAATCAAATATGATGACGTTACTACTGGAGAACCAGAGTGTAGAACATACGGAGCCACCTGCTGCGGCCCAGCAGGACACATATGGACACACGCTTCGAGCAGCTGGTGTGCCGCTACGGAGGTCGGGAGAAGACGAGTATAAAGCGGGAGGAGCCACCTGGCGTGGCCCAGCAAGGAGCACTGTATTCAGGCACACGCGCCGAGTAGCAGGTGTGACCCCCGGCAGGTCTCTGGCAAATCTTTTGAACATTACAAACCCTGTGGTTCTGGAGTTTCTGGTGGCTGAAAATGATTTTTATATCCTTTATAGGGTTTTTCTCCCCTCATTGTGAAGCATTTGGTACAACTAGCACGCAAATGTTAATGTCACAGACAGGACGAAAAAAGTAGCGCTTGATTTGCTCACCCGCACTATACACGTAATCTCACCTCTTTTGAGCATTTTAAAATTAAGTAATAGTTACAACATGCACATTAAATGCAAAAGTTGATCATCATCAAGCTGGCGGTTGGGGCGGTGATATCCATTACGAATTGCAAACATTTATGGCCCGTGTAGTGGGGCCTGCAGGGAGAGCTGTCCGAGGAGATCTGTGCATGATGTGGTGGCTGCGAGGGAGAGGACGGGGTGTGGCTGGCGGGCGTAAACAGTCAGCTCAGGTAGCCACGGAAAGTCCTTGGTATCTTGGATGGATACCATCTTGCCCGTACACCGAGAAGCGGTTCCAGAACAGATTGAAGTTGTCTATGAAGGCAGACTGAAGCCAGGTGTTTAGACTCAGAATCCTGGAGGATCGTCTGGCTGAGTTTAGTGAAGGGGGCATTTGAATTTATTTGGGTTGAGGGCACATGTGGAGGATCTCTTCTGGGTGCACTAAACACGATAAAGGTATGGAAGATAATGGGATTTACTTCAAGTTATCTGCCTCTTGTGATTTTGTCAAGTCATCGATTTGTAGTTTCTGCAGGGCTGAAAGAGTAGCTGTCAACTATCGAAAGCGTTGCTACGGATACGGATCAGTAGTTCTCCTGGCGGCCTAAGGTTTGTTTATAGATCAAATTGCCTTCTCCACTGAATACGTCTGACTGCTCTGACGAGGCGCTCGTGTCAGATGACGTCACTTCCACTGACAGGATCTGAATGTCAAAACTCCAGTCGTGGTAAATTGAGTCACATCACATCCATCCATATCAAAACAAGCTCTAAAGGTCAGTAAGTGTGTGTGTGTGTGTTACCTCCTGTCATTCGCAGGGCGGTATCCAGGGAGGGAACCACCTCCTTCTCCAGTTGGCTGTGAATCCTCCCGCCCAGCAAAGGTCCAATGTCTGTCAGGGTGAACACAAAAGTGCAATGATGACGGGAAAACGTGCAAGAAGAAACGCACGCAAACAAACTCACTGTCCAGCTCAGACAGGACTTTGTTCTTGGCGGTGGTGTACTGCGCTGTCAGGTATTCAATTTGCTGCAAAAAGATGAGGAAATGAATCAGCGGTTTTTCCTTTTTCAAATTTTATTTTTTGAGTCGTATACGTTAGAGTGATGGAGTGGCAGCATACCGCTGGTGTGTTGTTGGCAAACGTCTTCATGTCCCTCATGTTGGTGTTTATGAAGCGCCGGGTGCTCTTGATGTGGGAGCTGATGTTGTGATTGGCCATGTAGGCTATGAGCACCCCCACACTACACACAAAGGTTGGATTTAGACCAGTCAAGAGTTGTCTGGATACTTAACCACCAGCAGAGGGCAGCAAAGCAGCACAAGGATGTTTCAACTTTCACGTGCACTTTGAAACTTTCAACCTTTGCCAAGCAACAAGTGGCAGGGCAGCTATGACTGAGCCCCATCAGATCTGCCTAGCAACAAGTGGCAGGGCAGCTATGACTGAGCCCCATCAGATCTGCCTAGCAACAGTAACAGGGCAGTTATGCTTGAGCCCCATGAAATCTACCTAGCAACAATTGGCAGGGCAGTTTTGATTGAGCCCCATGATATCTGCCTAGCAACAATTGGCATGGCAGTTATGATTGAGCCCCATGATATCTGCCTAGCAACAATTGGCATGGCAATTATGATTGAGCCCCATGAAATCTGCCAAGTAACAAGTGGTTGGACATTTATAATCAAACCTTGCAAATTCTGCCTAGCAGCAAGTGGAAAGAAAGTTAGAATTAAGCCCAATTAAATCTGCCTAGCAACAGTAGCAAGGCAGTTATAATTGAGTCCCATGAATTCTGCAACAAGCGGCCTGGTAGTCCCGTCAATTCTGCCCGGCAACAAGTGGCCAAGGCAAAAAAAAAAAAAACAAGCAATTCATAGACGGCCCTCACGTGATGAAGATGGTGGTGGCGAGGAGCGAGGCAGTGAAGAAACCTCGCTGGCAATCGGCATTCTTCCTCTGCCTCTGGTGCATCTCTCCGCCACAGTTCTCGCAGCACCGACACATGCAGAAGCACACGCCCAACACGGGGACGAGGACCACAAAGACGAGGCCGAAGGTCATGCACACTAGAAACCCGGCCTCGTACTGCACCCACTGAGGGGGAGGCGGATGACAACATTTGTCAAGCATCATGCTCTGCGATCATACTTGTACTGTATTTAGTGAAGCTAGGCGCAAAGACGGGCTTACCTGGAGCAGGAGGACCACGTTTTCAGGCTGTGCATTCACGTAAACATACACAACGCAATATTTCGCAATAAACGAATGTTCAATCAAATGTTATCATAATAAATTAAATTAATTCAGCACAAACCTTTTTCCATTCTTCTAGTTTAATTCCTCCCATGTTTTGCTGAATGACTTGAACAATCAGATCTGCAAGAAAGAAAAGTGCATTACACTTTACAAACCAGCAGGCCAGTGCCCCACCACATCCTGCTGATGGCGCTGCAAGGAAAAAGCACATTACTGTTTATTGTAATATAGTAATTTATTTTATAGTACTACAGAAATGCCCTCTAGACATGAAATAACACTTCTATGATCACCTTTACACACCTACTACCCAATAAAATATACATCATAAGAAACAAGTCATGTCAGGGGTTTAGAGTTGAATTTTAGCTTGGCGTGGCTAGCCCGTGATAGCCCGTGATAGGAATTAGTGTGCCTGCTGGGAGATTCAAGTTTGGAGCTCGTGTGTCTGCTTCAACCTTACAGTAACATTACTGACATCTAGTGGCCGGCATACAATACTACACATCACAAAGTCTTTGAATGCATCTTCTGAACGATTTATATTTGTTTTTGTAGTCTTGGGACCTGTGAATTTTCAGTTCTTGACGACTCTCCCTCTCACTATAGCGTTGCAAATTTTATATTTGTTGTTATCGGCAACCAGGTTTCCATTTCCGAGAGAGACAGGTTCCGGCTTTGAGCCGAGGTGTTGTGGTCCAGCTGTCAGCCTGCTTATGTGGGTCAGCCAGCTTGAAGCTTACCTGTGTGGTGACTCACCAACAGTGTCACTCAGCAGGTAAACACCGCTTTTTAAACGTTGCACACAACACGAGCAGCACCTGCGCCGATTAATGAAACCACACTTATTATTATCATATTATTAGTTTGCAGTGCTGCATTTTAGCTGCCTTGTTTAGATGCAAGAGAGGGTCACAGCATTAGAAAAAGATCTGGGCACAAGGAAAAACAAGCACAATTATAAATAGATATACAGTATACTATGAAAAGAGTAGAACAGATGGCGGTAAGTTTAGCATGCTAATGCTCACGCATGGCTACAGGAGCTTCCAGCCTTGTAGTTACATGAGCGCTTGCTTTATGCCAAAACACTAATTTAGCAGTACACGACAAAAAAAAATATATTTTGGTGAGGATCTGGATAAAGGCACAGATACATTTTAGCGCAGTGCTTCTCAAATAGTGGGGTGTGTCCCCCCAGGGGGTCACGGTGAACTGTCCGGGGTAACATGAGAAGCAGGGAGTATTTTCAGTGTTAGTGCAGACCAGCCAACATGTACATTTCACACCTCTCCATTTTGTTGCATGTTCATGCTTTCAGTTTTGAGTTCAGTTGTGCAGTACAGATAAATAAATAGATATTTTTCTGAAAGTTTAGTTAGTTTAGTTTCTCAAATAACTGAGAACCACTGCTCTAGTGACAACACACACACTTATGATTTAACATTCACAGCTCACAAAGGTGCCGTTTACATGAATAATAGGGCTGTCAATTGATACAACTATTTAATCACGATTAATCATATTTTGTCTGTAGTTAACTCAATAAATTGCAATTAATCGCAGATAGTAAGCAGTTTATATCTACAATAAGTAGGGATCTGTGATGGACGATTTGATTGAAATCAAGATACACGGGTTCACGATTCAAAAACAGAACGATTCAATAGTATGGTTAATGTTTGTTGATGTAGACATTAATCTTACATTCTAAAATAAAGATGCCAAATAAATGAAAGTGGCAATCTTACAGTATTTGAGTAAAAGAGCACATCATATCCCCAAACACTGGCAAAAATAAAATCAACAGAGTAACATGTCAAAGGCATATATACTTTAAACACAAACAAACAAAAAAAGATTTGCTGAATGACCATCTCTTTCTTTGATGGGATCAATATTTTACATTTTTTATTGTACGTCAGTGTTTTTATACCAAGCACAGGTACAGTGGTATGTAAAAGTTTGGGCACCCCTGATAATTTTTAAGATTTTCCTGATATTTTAATTTTTAGGATTTACAGAATGTGTGCAATAAATATCCATCTATTTTCTATGCCGCTTATCCTCATTAGGGTCATGGGGGTATGCTGGAGCCTATCCTAGCTGAATTCGGGCAGGAGGCGGGGTACACCCTGGACTGGTCGCCAGTCAATCGCATGGCAGACAAACAAACATTCACACTCACATTGATACCTATGGGCAATTTAGAGCTGCCAATTAAGCAAAAATGCAATAATTATTTTAACAAAATTAGGCAGGTGCATTCATTTGGGCACCCCTTTTACAGAAATAACAGCCTCCAAACACTTCCCAACCACCGGGCGATGGGAAATGTTCACGTGCAATACTAAATATTATAACACTAAAAAAATCACTTAAATAACTACATCAAATTTTATGTAAAGGGATATCAATTTAGAAAATTGTGGGCCATTATTTAATTTTAAAAGATTATGTAAAGTTAGAAATCCCCAAATTTGTGCATGTTTAATGCAAGTGGTAACTTGTCCCACTATCTATCTATCTATCTATGTGGGTCAGTCCTTGAATGCACCATCTAATTTTCTCCCATGAACTTTATTTTTCTTTACTTCATATTTGCTCCCAAATGCTGATACTATGTGGGAATGCATTCATTCATTCATTCATTCATTTTCTATACCGCTTATCCTCATTAGGGTCGAGGGTATGCTGGAGCCTATCCCAGCTGGCTTTGGGCGAGGGAATGCATAAAAGTAAGATTTGAGGACCTTATTGAGTTCTATTGTGCTTATTTGTGTACACAGCCTCTGAACACCAAAGTCAAGGCTCACACTGGTACATGGTGGCTCTGTATTCATTTCATGCTTTTAATTTGATGTTGCTGCTGTCTTACTTTTACACAACATAATAAATAAGCTATATGACGATAAATGACTGCAGTATATGTCTACGTTTGTGTTCTTTGTGTGGAAAATCTTTCCCGGCGACTAGCTAGCACGCGGCTAATGCTCGCACGGCTAATGCTAATGCTAATGCTTCAGCCACGGTCAAACTGACACGCGCCCCCAAACAGCTATGAGAGTTGGTAGCTAGCAGCTCATAACCCAGATTTTAGCTTGCAGTTCAAAGCAAAAAAAGCAATTAGTTGGGACACTCATATGCCAAGGTACCCCTGTATAAATGACAACAAATAAACATACCTGCGGTGCAACTCAAAGCCACAGTAGATGCAAGCGCTTTGTAGTTAAACCGTTCCCTTTCTCAATTTCTGCTCTGTATTTGTTCCCATTTGTCGCTCCACGTCAACTGCCTTCCTCAAACTACGGTGTGGACCGAGGGTCAAACAGGACGTGCGGATGTTAATCGCAGGCCACAAGCCTAATAAATAGCAATAATAAATAGGTATTACTTTGTAAACAGTTGATGATACACGGATTATCAATATATTTTATTGGCTACATGTTACTGTACATATAACTTATAAATAAAATAGCATACATGTACCACTGCTAAAAAAAAAGTCATTATTGTTACATGGTTATGTTTTTTTTTTTTTAACTTTCACACTTTGTTCTGCGGCACTTGAATGCACCATAGTTGCAAGGCAAAGCACAAGTGAAACTTATACTGTATATTAGTGACGTGCGATACCANCTTTGTAGTTAAACCGTTCCCTTTCTCAATTTCTGCTCTGTATTTGTTCCCATTTGTCGCTCCACGTCAACTGCCTTCCTCAAACTACGGTGTGGACCGAGGGTCAAACAGGACGTGCGGATGTTAATCGCAGGCCACAAGCCTAATAAATAGCAATAATAAATAGGTATTACTTTGTAAACAGTTGATGATACACGGATTATCAATATATTTTATTGGCTACATGTTACTGTACATATAACTTATAAATAAAATAGCATACATGTACCACTGCTAAAAAAAAGTCATTATTGTTACATGGTTATGTTTTTTTTTTTTTAACTTTCACACTTTGTTCTGCGGCACTTGAATGCACCATAGTTGCAAGGCAAAGCACAAGTGAAACTTATACTGTATATTAGTGACGTGCGATACCATGATTTCGTTTTGTTTAAAAATCAAGCTGGTAGCAGCAATATCGTTCGATACTGATACTTCATGCATCCATCCAGTGTCTCTTCCACTTGTATCCCAGCTGACTTCGGGCGTGAGGCGGAGTACACCCTGGACTGGTCGCCACATTCATACCAATGGACAATTTACCTACCATGCATAGTTTTGTTTTTTTTTCAATCAGAGTACCTGGAAAAAAATAATCACATAAAAAAGCATAACTTTAAATGACTGAAGTCATTTAAAGGCAAATGAAGTCAATTTTAGAGCATGAAGAACAATGGCAATTGAAGAGAGAAGAGGAGGGTTTTGGAGATTACACTAATCAGAAGAGTCTTGCCTAATTTTGGATCAACATTTGAGAGTTATTGCATATGTTAATCCAAAATTGGGCCAAAACATAAACATCAAGGTAGCGGGAGGAGCAAGCTATGTGTTAAAAATGGGCATTTTTATGGACTATGGGGTCCTTGAAAGCCACGGCGGGATCATTCAAATCTGCGGCACAAGAGTGCAAGTGAGTGGCTTTGGGGCCACTTGTTTGGTTTCTTGGGTGGGGGGGGGTTCACAGCTTCTTAGTTAGAATTAGCCCTAAAGGCCAGCTAAACTTAGACAGATTAGTTGAGTGACCCACGTAGGGAAGCACAACCAAAGTAGTGAGGGGGAGGGGAGGGAAGGAGACATAACCATCAGAATTAAAAGCAAGACAGTAATCCCTCAAATATCCCTCCCTCGCTATACTGGAGTGAAGAAAAGGGTCTCCTCTCATTCGGTGTGGAAGTGGGAAGTTTTGCCTTCTTCGTCCTCCTTCCCCACTCTGTTTAAAACACTTAAAGTTTAGAGTAAGTAAACTGAAAAGGCTATCTAGTTAGCTCCGGTCAACTGTTATGTCCCCGCCGTGATCCCGTAGCTTGAGCAACGTGATGTAAACAAAGACTAATAGGAATGTAGAAGTGACCATAGGGGTGTTCATGTCTACAGGGCTCTAATAATGTTAAAACCGACATTTAGAAAGTCATAAACAGGTTTCCTATGCTCTAACTACAAAAATATTCCAATTTATTAGCACACCTCCTGTTCCTACTATTTGGTCCCTGCTTTTTTCTCCTTTTTGCCCACAGAACTCCCTCCCATGGCAGGAGGCGGGTCCACTGGGCACACCTGTAACGGTTGCTGCAGCTGCTTAGCCTCACTGCTGTCAGATGGGCATTGCTGGATAATTCTTTTGTCCAGCGGACCTTGACCTTCTCCAGCAGTGTTTGGGAGTTCTTTTGTATTTGGACTGCTCCATGTTGGGCCTTCTGTCCCATCGCCTTGTTTTAACCCTTCTTGGACTTCATTAAAGACTATATACATATTTTTGTTGCAAATCTCTGCCTCTCGTCTCTGCATCTGCGGTCCACCCACAACAGAACCTAACATAAACAAGGGATTCCTGTACCGACATTTGATTTTGTATTCACCTGTAGACTTTAGGTGTACTTTGTGTACAGAAAGAGTAATTCGACCCCACCTTTTCCTCATCCAATTTCCAAAACTTATTTTCATAAATCGCATCATTAAAACCTTTCAGTTTTTGTTTTTGACTAAATCTGGACAAAAAACGGACCACTTTGGAGCCTCCTGGTATATTGAGATTAGCATGTGCCATTTTCATTATGTGATTTTATTAATATGAGTCTATTTTTTTTACAGTGCATGCTCCCAGATTAGGGGGAAGCCCACTTTACTCAGTGCTGTTTTTTATTGCAGTAGCCAGACCAAATGCGTTGTTACACTACTACTCCACTTGCGCACAGCGTCGTTACTCAACTGCAAAGAGCAACAGGCATCTAACCACTGATAAAGACATCAGCGACCCACTTTCTGTACAATTTATGTTTGCACAAACCTGTGTTTGTGTGCGGTCGACAATGCCATCTGCACAAGTAACAGTTGCAGCGGGTTAGCATTAGCCCCACTCATGCTAATCCCTAATCTAGCCTGTGTGTTATCAGAGGGATAAGACTCCTCACACGGCTAGAGTCCCAAAAACACATCTTCACTACAAACCAAACCTCGAGGGGAGGGGAAGGGCGTGGTGGTAGGCTGGAGGCGGGGTCAGGCGTGACCCAATGAGATGAGGGTGACTCCAATCTCCTCCGTCATCGCAATTTGTTGATCATTTAATAGCATTTAATACTCCAATCCCAGTTATATACATGCTATAGGGAAGATGGGGGGGGGGACTTATATATATATATATATATAGTATACTAGAAATTTCTGTTGTTGACAATTCAACTGAATTTATATGTATAGCGCCAAATGACAGCAACCATTATTTCATGGCATTGTCATCTATCATAAACACCATTAAGTGTGTAGTATTCTGATTAAAAGATAAATAATTTTTTTCTTTTTTTAAACGCAACGCTTAATACTTCAGAATTTTATTTTATACTACCCGAATGAGGATAAGCGGCATAGAAAAAAATGAATGAAAGAATGAGATAATAGTATGAGTATCGGTAATATTAATCATAACAAGGTTTAGGTTTACAAGACACGGAGCTAATACATGCTTATGTGCGCATTTCCCACAAATGTTGGGCTTTTGAAATAACACGCAACATTATTTCCACATAAAATAATTACAATATTAATATTGTCGTCATTACGTTTAATATTTTTCAACTGTCAGTCTGGACTTACAGCAAATGATTTTCGACATCAGTCTTTGTGTCCTTTAAATAAAAACATATTTTGCTAAGCCTCTTCTTTTCCTTTCGGCTTATCCCTTCAGGGGTCGCCACAGCGAATCAATTGCCTCCATCTAACTCTGTCTTCTGTATCCTCTTCTCTTGCGGCAACTACCTTCATGTCCTCTTTTACTACATCCATAAACCTCCTTTTTGGTCTTCCTCTAGGCCTCCTGCCTGGCAATTCAAGATTCAGCATCCTTCTACCAATATATTCACTATCTCACCTCTGAACATGTCCCAACCATCTCAGTCTGGCGTCTCTGACTTTATCTCCAAAACCTCTAACATGTGCTGTCCCTCTGATGTGATCATTCCTAATCCTGTCCATCCTGGTCACACCCAAAGCGAACCTCAGCCTTCATCTCTGCTACCTCCAGCTCTGCCTCCTGTCTTTTCCTCAGCGGCACTGTCTCTAGACCAAACAACATTGCTGGTCTGGACTGTAATCCGTAACTTCACTCTTCCACTTGGGTCCCTCTCATTCACACACATGTACTCCGTTTTGTTGCGAACAACCTATTTATTAGGTTAATGAAAGAGAAAGAGTTGAAGTATCTGTTATCTGATAAGCATGGTTTTATCTAATTGGAATTTATATGTGATTAAAAATGGTCAGACATGTCACCCACTATGATTATTTTATTGAGAGAAAGAGAGAGAGAAAGAAAGGATTGGGTGCTTTGTGTTGACATGCAAATAAATGGCCAACTTAATTACAGCCATCCCGACATGGATTTATTCAGCCACCATTACCATACTTTTGGGGTATGACTACTTATTTCTCACGGTTATACATCAATTTGTGGTGTGATTTAGAACAACCAGCTCTTAAAGCGGAACTTCCTGTGCGAGCTCCTAGCACCATGACAGAGGAGTGGAGGTACCTCGCGGACATGTCTGCAAGCTGATGTTCAGTGTTCTTCTTATCCGGGATGGGTGGCGGGAGTCGAGCGGCAACCAGCTCTGAGGCAGGTTTACCACCAGCTCCGCCTCTTTGGGCGACCAAAGACCAGGAAGTGGACTCATGTGGAGTTGACATGACAAGAGGTTTTGGCTTTGAGGGAGCGCCAGTTTTCGCGAGTTTTAGCGGCTGTGATGATGGAAACGTAACTGGACGTGGGCGTCTTGGTGTTGAAGACGATGGTGTCCATTTGGAGTTGGGCTTCACGAATCTGGTTGAGTGCGGCTATTGGCTGTTCCAGTTCAGTGATGAGCCGAGAAAGCCCAAGACTAACTATTTCACCAAGCTTATTGAACAACAACTTTCTAAACTGTGGCAACACATAACGTACCTAACTTAAATGCTGCATATATTAACAAATATCTGAACTCTCCGTTGGAACTAATAACTTTCTTATCCATCCATTCATCCATTTTCTATATGGTTTATGCTCATCAGGGTCGCGGGGGAATGCTGGAGCCTATCCCAGCTGACATCGGGCGAGAGGCGGGGTACGCCCTGGACCTGTTGCCAGTAGTCAACTTAAAAACAAAAACATTACCAGAGAGCTGGAAAACTGCAATAATTATTCCAGCTCATAAATTGGGTTTAGCAAGAAAATACACGCCCATTGCTATACTTCCTGTAGTCTGACAAGTTCATGCAAATAGCATGGGAGTACCTCAAGGGTCTGTTTTTGGTCCTTTGTTGTTCCCAATGTACATTAACAACCTACCGAGCGGTTGTCCAGATCTATGCTGATAACATAGTCATCCACGTGTCCTCTAAAACACCCAGCCTGGCAGGTGACCATCTGACGCAGGTTTTCTTGCACATCCCTGAATGGCTCCAGTTATCCCACCAAACTCCAAAAATTCTGTAATCATTTGCGTTTCCATAAATGATGTATTTAAAGTTAAGTACTTAGGCATCATCCTAAACAGAATGTAAAATTTGATAGGTTAAGTACAGTAGCGTTCAAAATAATAGTAGTGCAATGCAACTAACCAGATGAGTCACTGTTAGTATATTTTTATTGCTACATGGCAAACACGTAGGTGCAGTAGATTCTCAGAAAACAAACAATCCAACATTCATGATATGCACGCTTTTAAAGCTGTGCAATTGGCCAATTAGTTGAAAAGGTGTGTTTAAAAAAAAATTGCAGTGTCTGCCGTTGACTTAAACTCAAAACTATTTTGTACAAACTTTTTTGTTTCTAGGATTTGGCACTCCTGTGAATGACTAAACTAATATTTAGTTTTTTATAACTGCTTCACATCTATGTGACATGGACTCAACCGACTTGTGTCCCCTTTCAGCCGTTATTCCACTCCAACATTCTTTAACTACATTTCAAAATTCATGAACATTTCTTGGTTTTGCATTTTTGATGTCACCCCACGAGTTCTCCATTGGATTAAGGTCCGGGGGATTGGGCTGGCCACACCAGAACATAACAAGACGTTGCTGGTTTACTAGAGTGTTTGGGGTTGATTGCCTTGTTGAAACAGCCATTTTCATCTTCAGCATAAGACAACATGACCTCTTCAAGTATTTTGACATATGCAAACTGATCCATGATCCCTGCTATGGGATAAATACCAACACCATAGTAGGAGAAACATGCCCATATCATGATGCTTCACTGTGTACTGTGGCTTGAATTCAGAGTTTGGGGGTTGTCTTAAAAACTGTCTGCGGCCCTTGGATCCACAAAGAACAATTTTACTCTCATCCGTCCACAAACTGTTCCTCCATCTCTTTTTAGGCCCGTCGATGTGTTCTTTGGCAAATGATAATCTCTCCTGCACATGCCTTTTTTTAACAGAGGGACTTTGCAGGGGATTCTTGTAAATAAATTAGCTTCACACAGACGTCTTCTAACTGTCACAGCACTTAAAGGTAACTCCAGACTGTCTTTGATCATCCTGTAGCTGATCATTAGCTGAGCCTTTGCTATTCTGGTTATTCTTCCATCCATTTTTATAGTTGTCTTCCGTTTTCTTACCTGTTTTTTTGAGAATCTACTGCATCTATTGGTAACTTGTTTTCCATGTAGAAATAAAAATATCCTAATAACAGTGATTCATCTGGTTAGTCACATTGGACTGCCATTATTTTGAACACTACTGTATATGTATGTATGTGCATATATATGCATATATGTATATATATTAGGGGGGTGACAATTTGTTTCGATTCGACAACGACAATCGACAACGATTCGATTCGTATCTTGATCTGTGGTTGCCGATTTGCTTCAAGAACAATATTGGTTCATTTTTCAAACTTTAAATCCATTTAGTAACTTTTTATCCAAAAATTCAAGCAAAACCCAAAAGGCCATCAGAGAAGAAGACCCAGGACTTCCATAATTCAACGTGCAATAGTTATGTTAAAATGCATTTTAATGTTTATAGTTTTACACCTTTATAATTGTACATGTAGCTGGCATGCATTATCAAGCCCTAGTGAGTTCTGTGTTTTAATAAAAAATGGTCATAGGGTAAAATTTCCTGATCGGAGGTGTAACACGTATGGCGTAATGACACGGCGTCCCAGGAAAATGAACCTTGTGTGGAGTCAGCTCGCAGTTCCACACGGCCGCAAACTTAACCCAACACCAACACCCAAATTCACTAAAGTTGGGTAAGAGATAGGAATTGCATGTGACAAGCTGTCGTCAATTGACTACACATTTTACGGGCTACTGTTCATTCCCCCCCGATAATACAAAACAAAGTGAAAGTCAACACTAGACGTATTGCGTATTTGGTCACATGTGCGCAAGCAATGTGAGCTGACATCTTTTCTTGGGAGATTATTTTTCCTCCTAATATTTTGACTTTATTCCCTTACAAAAAATACACCTGTCTTTTTCCAACTATTTCAACTTCTCTTATTATTATGTCTTTATTTCCATAATATTTTGACCTCATTCCATTAATATTATACATTTTTCCCCCAATCTAATTTTTCAACAAGACAACTTTGACACACTTTCAGTTTGAGGTGGAGCCCCACCTGTGCCGTGTGCCAACGACCCAGCCGAGATATGGTCCCGGCATATGGTCCCGGTGGATTAAGGTCTTACGCGGTGATGCAGGTGACAGAGAAAGCCTACCTCTAATCGCTGATCTGCTAATTGGTTACCCAGCCCCGCCCAAACCCAAGAACACCGAAATGGCTGCAAACTTAAAACCCTCCAATCCGATTCCACTGCGCCAAACCTCCAACGTGAGCCAACCGCTCCTTCACAAACATGCAGTACTTTTCACCAAATATCCACGTGTGGGTTCCTGGTCATGTGACCATCTACCCAGACAACGATCGTGACCTGCAGCGTAGAGTCTGGAATGAATATTGATCGCTACCGATTGCGTTTGATCTGCTACTTGCATTAATCTGCTGATAGCGTTTATGAGATCAACGCGCCGTCCCAAGATCATACGTGTGCTTGTTTCACCCCTTGCCGTTCCAAAGCCCAAACTATGGAGGTCTCTTGCGTATGAGGAGTGTTGTTCTAAGCTGAATTTGATTTTTTTGTGCACACAGGAGGTGTGGCCATGCTGAAATGGCGCAAAAATGTGCCAAAATATGATACCAAGCATGATAGCATTTTGTGTTTAGTGTATTAATTATGCACGCTAAAATGCAACATTCAGCATGGTAGAGCTAAGTGTCTGTGTGTGTTAATATTCATGAAAATGTCAAAAACAAAACCATACCAAGCTAATATTAACAAGCTAGTGCTAACGTGCTAACGACTGGCATGATAGCACTAAGCATTTGTATAGGTTTCTACTCATGAAAACAGCTAAAATGCTAATATGCTAATGCTAGCATGATAAACCACGAACGACAGCATAAGGTTTCTGCCGATGTTAACACTAATGACAACGGCTAAAAATGCTACAATGTTAATGTTAGCATGCTAAAATTGCTAAAGTCAACATGATAAATCAAGTATGATAGCGCAAGGTTTCTGCCAATGTAAAAACTAAGGAAAATGGCTTGAAATGCTACAATGCTAATATTAGCATGTTATCTTTGCTAAAGTTAATGTGATGAACCAAGTATGATAGCGCAAGGTGTCTGCCAATGTAAACACTAATGAAAATGGCTAGAAATGCTGCTGAGGAACCCTGAATTACAGCACCTGAGAGATTCTCCTAAGAAAATAACTGGGAGAAATTCCCCATTCATTTTCAATGGAAAAAAATGTCTCTAAAATATTGTTCAAAATGTTTTCAAAATAAGTCAGAGATCAGTTGTATATTACATATTTTCATGTCATTTTTGATATGCTGGAAATGTTTGACGCTTCATTCATCTTGTATACCTCTTATCCTCACTAAGGTCGCAGGGGTATTTCTGTTCTCACAAACACAGAACGTAACGGATCATCCGTATTGGATCTTCACAAGCGTGGGTGTATTAGAGGAAGTGGTATCTACGGTTAGTTAAGAGAGAGGAGGAAGGGCAGCATCATTGTTTACACAGCTTTGATGGGTTCAGTGGGTTTACTGGACTTTGTTGCTTGGCTAGGACGCATAACCGGTCATTTGTTTTGAGGTCGTTATTGCGTGCGACCACACGGAAGTAAGATCTGCGAGTGTGTGTAGCTGTGACCTTTATACCGCTCAAGCCAGATGGCAAGGTAAGCGTGCAATACCAAGCTCCAACCAGCAGAGGCGCTGCTGATTCCATCTGAGCTACTTTTTGGGGGTTTGGTTAGAATGCTGACAAGAATAAAACAAGTAAACTGACTTCTTTCTTGTGAGAATTCAACTATTCTGACTTAATTCCCGTAAAATTACAGCCATTCTTTTCCATTTCCGACGTTGTTTTCCCCAACTATTTCAGCTTTCTTCTTGTAAATTGTCTTTCCGTAATGACTTTAGTCCCACAATATTTTGATGTTATTGCTTTTCCCTTTTATCTTCCTCTTTCTCCCTCTCAACAAAATTTCCCAAAATGACAACTTTTGTGTCTTTTGAAAAGTATGACAGCTCCCCTGCTCAAGCCAGATGTCAACGTAAGAGTGCAGTGCTAGGCTCCAACCAGCAGGGGCGCTGTTGATTCGATCTGAGCTACTTTTTGGGGGGTTTGGTTACAAAGCTAACTAGAATAATAAACATAAATAATACCAAAAATGTTTATGTTATTTCAATGTGTGCATTATTATCGTTTTCGAAGCACATTTGGGCTGACGAACGTGCTGTCGTGAAGTGCTGAGTGGGTTTTATCGGTAATGGATCCTGGAAAACCAGAAAGCAAACATTTAGAAAGAGAGAAGCTCACCTTTGGGGAAGGAGTTGGGCTGAATAACGTAGAGAAAGGCGTGGACCATGTGGAAGAGGATCCCAATGGCCCCCGCTTCGTAGTACGCGTGGGTGTCGTACACGGCTGAGGGAACGAACCCGAAGTCCAGCGGCTCCACCGGCGGAGGAGACCGCTGCCTGCGGGAGTCCGCTCGCACCACAGCCGGGGACGAGTCACCCTCTCCCGCCTGCCGCTGCTGGTGGTACTGGCCGCTGGTGGCCCCCCAGCAGAGCGGCAGCAACAGCCACCGTGTCCACAGCATGGCTCGGGTAGAGGGACGAGGAAGGTAGAGAAGGCACCTGTCCGCTCCCCACAATTAGTAACTTTCCACCTGTGGACTCTCCTCAACTCCACTCGGATCCGGTCGAACTTTTGCCGCGCATCTTCCCCGGGGGACCTCGCACGTCTGGCGGCTTGGACTGAAGAGGATGTGGCGGCTCGTGCGCGTGGTAATCCTTCTTGACGGACAGCAGGAGCTCAAGGGAACGCCACAAAGTTAGCATAGCGCGTTAACAACTGTAAAAGTCATTTCAACGAAAATAAACAAACAAAGCATGTCAGAAGAGCAAATGACATGACATTTAAAAGACATGTAGTTCATTTATATGATGGCTACTTGTCAATGAATCCGTATATTGTTTGGTTCCTCTCGTCATATTTGTAGACGCTCCCTAGAGCTTATACACCTGGAAAAGGTGTCCGAACATCTACAGTGAAAAATGAAAGGATGCAGTTTGCCGCTTTTATAGGTTGTAATATGCTAAAGAGTTACAAATATTTCAAGGAAAAAGTGCAACTTTATTCTCTGCTTTTATTTTAAAAAAACATTTTTGCTGCCCATCCATCTATTTTCTATGCTGCTTATCCCCATTAGGTGTATGCTGGAGCCTATCCCAGCTGACTTGACTGGGCAAATGTGAGGTACATTAATGTTGTTTTTTTGTTCATTTTCCAAAACATTTGGACCTTTTTCTCATAATACTATGACTATTTCCATAATATTAAACTTTTTTTCCAAAGTAACTTTTATTGCTTAAAAGGATACATCCATCCATCCATCCATTTTCCACCGCTTAACCGGGTCCGGGTCGCGGGGGCAGCAGTCTCAGTAGGGAAGTCCAGACTTCCCGGTCTCCGGCAACCTCTTCCAGCTCCACCCGGAGGACAGCAAGGCGTTCCCAGGCCAGCTGTGAGACATAATCCCTCCAGCGTGTCCTAGGTCTTCCCCGGAGCCTTTACTTGGCTGGGCATGCCCGAAACACCTCACCAGGGAGGCGCCGGGAGGCATCCGGACTAGAGGCCTGAGCCACCTCAACTGGCTCCTCTCGATGTGAAGGAGCAGTGGCTCTACTCTGAGCTCCTCCCGGATGGTCGAGCTCCTCACCCTATCTCTTAGGGTGAGTCCAGCCACCCTACGGAGGAAACTCATTTCCGCCGCTTGTATCCGCGATCTCATTCTTTCGGTCATGACCCATAACTCATGACCATAGGTGAGGGTGGGAACGTAGATCAATCGGTAAACAGAGAGCTTTGCCTTCCGGCTCAGCTCTCTCTTCACCACGACGGTCCGGTACAGCGACCGCATTACTGCAGATGCTGCACCGATCCGTCTGTCGATCTCACGCTCCAACCTTCCCTCACTCGTGAACAAGAACCCGAGATACTTGAACTCCTCCACCTGAGGCAAGACCTCACTCCCAACCCGGAGGGTACAGTCCACCCGTTTCCGACTGAGAACCATGGCCTCGGATTTGGAGGTGCTGAGTCTCATCCCAGAAGCTTCACACTCAGCTGCAAACCGCTCCAGTAAACGCTGAAGGTCACAGCCTGATGAGGCCATAAGGACCACATCGTCTGCAAATAGCAGAGACGAGATCCTAAGGTCACCAAGCTGGACTCCCTCAACACCTTGACTGCGCCTAGAAATTCTGTCCATGAAGATTATGAACAGAATCGGTGACAAAGGGGAGCCTTGGCGGAGGCCAACGTTCACCGGAAACAAGCTCGACTTACTGCTGGCAATACAAACCAGGCTCCTGCTTCGATTGTACAAGGACCGAATGGCACGTAGTAGCGGGGCCACCGATCCCGTACTCCCGGAGCACCCCCCACAGGACACCACGAGGGACATGGTCGAATGCCTTTCCCAGGCCTGCAAAGCACATGTAGACCGGTTGGGCAAACCTTGCAAGGGTGTAGAGCTGGTCCAGTGTTCCGTGTGACCGGGGTGGTGGTCCCCATTTTTAAAAGGGGTGCTTGGAGGGTGTGTTCCAACTATAGGGGGATCACACTCCTCAGCCTCCCTGGGAAAGTCTACTCCAGGGTGCTGGACGAAAGGGTTCGACCGTTAGTCGAACCTCGGTTACAAAAATTGCAATGTGGTTTTCGTCCCAGTCGCGGAACACTGGCAGCTATTTAGTGTCCTTATTTGAATCAATACAGTACCTATGCTTTAAAATATGACCTATTCAAGCTTCTGTAATTTGAATTTGTCCCCTTTTGGTGTAAACATTGCCCCCTACCCCTGGCTTCTCTAGCAATTTTTGCCCCAGAGCATGACAGAGCCACCACCAAATCTTACTGTGGATAGCGTTGTGTTTGTCTTGGAATGCTGTGCTCTACATCCGCCATGCACCGCCCCTTGTTACGTCCAACTCTATTTTAGTTTCATCAGTCCACAGCACTTTGTTCCTAAACGAAGCTGGCAAGCGACTCAGTTTGTGGCATTTGCGCAGAAACAGCTTCTTCCTGAATAGTTGACCGATGCACAGTGACACCATCTCCAGCACAATCACATAGTAGGTCCTTGGAGCTGCTCTGTGGGTTTAGTTTGACTGTTTTCACCACCCTTCGACTCTGCTTGCCTGAGATTTTTGTTGGCCTGCCACTCTGGGCCTTAACCAGAACTGCAATTGTGGTCATTACCTCACGATGTTCCTCACAGTGGAAACTGACAACTGAAATTTCTGAGCTATCTTTTTGTATCCTTCCCCCAAACCATTATGTTGAACAAAGTTGGTTTTTAGGTCATTTAACAGTTGTTTTGAGGCTCCCATGTTGCCACACTTCAGAGAAGATGCAAAGAGAACAACTTGCAACTGGCCACCTGAAATGCCCTTTCTCATGATTGGCATGACTTGAAACCAGAAATCTCACAAATGCCAAAGATGTCACACGCCGTTACAAAACAACAAAATATGTTTTATTCTTACACAGACTGACGCAAATGAAAAACAAGCAGTTGGCAACGCAAATCAATATTGTTTGTTGTATTCCTAGAAGTTGAATGAGTAGGTAGCTTGGATAGGCAGCACAACTCGTTTAGCACGATGATGATGTACTACCAGAATCTTCCCCGTCCATCTGTCAATTTCATTCACATTCAAACCCATATTCATGTTTGTAAAAAAATGGTACTTATTCTTTGCCTAAATTAAAATATTCCATGCATAAAAAATGGCTACAATAACCAACTAAATGAAGTAAAATACAAATACAAGGCAGAAGAAGCATTCTAATTGTGAATGTAGTGTGGTCCACATCGGCCACTAGTTGTCCATAATTGTTCGGTGAGGCTCTAAACTCTTCACTAAGGTTCACTAGGGAACATATTTACTGTGACACCGCTCGAGCAGAAGTTTTTTTTGTTTTACATGACTTATTTACTCTTATTTTATCTACTATATTGGGTAATCCAAGTTTACAAAACATTGATGTAAGGGCAAAAAACAAGGAATCGCTAACTTGTGATTCTGTTATTTTATTTATGTCATATATATTTATGTCTGATTATATCTACTAAATTGCGTAATACAATAATAAAGCCCATTGCAGACTCACAATGCATTTTTTATTGAGTGTGGCTGCTGGTCAATTAAGGAGGGGAAGCTCATTTTTTCTGGCCTACATCATAAATGTGTTTGTTTATTTATGTGTAAACGCTACCCCACGTTCCTAGTCGTTTTGACCAAAGACAAAGTCGCTGGGGATCAGTAAAGTCTCCGGATTAGTGCAAAACAACAGCAAGAAAAACTGTTTACACTTCAAGATCGCTGATTCGCCCATTTCACTGTCAGTCAAAAGATCATCTGATCCGTGCCTCTTATGCGGCCACTGCTTGCTAAATAACCCGCCATGGGGCCGAAGAACGTCGCGTAGCAATCTCATCGGGATGACACGATAAGCTTCCATCAACAGAACGTTCCACCCATTCCTCATTTGTTACTATCAGCAAGGAGGTTATGTTCTTGCCGGCGTTTATCTGTTGGTTTGTGTTCAAAATAACAAGAACATTTTCGAGTGGATTTGGACGAAATTTTGCGGAATTGATAGAAATGAGATATGGAAGAACTGATTAAATCTTGGGGGTGATCCAGATCACTGTCTGGATCCATTTGTGCATAAAACTCCACAAAAAATGGTCACAGTACTTGGAAAAGAAAAAAAAAAACAGGCCAATTTTCCAAAGGGTTCTAAAAAATCTCAAAGACTGATCCAGATAATGGAATAATTCCAGATACTTAAATCCAGAATATGAAAAAATTGTGGACCTTTGGAATTGGAAAATGTAGGATTACAATTTTGGTGTGATTCTAAAAATGGAGGCAACTGTGGCGCTTGGCGGAAGTCTGTGCTCTCCGAGTGCTTTTCTAGTTTCACATTTGCTGCATCTGCTTTTCTGCATGTAAATCTATAATCGTTTTCCGTAAAATGTATTGTTTTTGTTCTAAATTTGGGGGGTCCATCCATTTTCTATGCCGCTTATCCTCATTAGGGTCGCGGGTATGCTGGAACCTATTCCAGCTGACTTCGGGCGGGAGGTGGGGTACACCCTGGACTGGTCGCCAGTCAATCGCATGGCAGACAAAAAAGCATATTCACACTCACATTCACAGCTATGGACAAATTAAAGTCACCGGTTAACCTCACATGCATGTTTTTAGAACCTCTGTACCGAGATTTGAACCCAAGTCCTCCAGGTCAAAACTCCTGACCATGTGGCAAACATGCTAACCACTCGGCCACTCGAAGAGCCACATGGCGTGGCCCGGCAAGGTGCACTGTATTCAGGCACATGCTCCGAGCAACCCGTGTGACGCAACCAAGGTCTCTGGCAAACCTTTTGGACTTTTCAAACACACTGGCACTGTGTTTTCTTGTGTCATGAAAATAAGGAGCCACAAAAAGGAGGCTGAAGAGCTGCAGGCTGCCTACCCCTGGTTTAGAGTATCAAACATTTGCATTTTAGAGTTGTTTATGGTCAGGTCCATTATTCACGGGTCGGTCTTGGACCGTAACCCACTAGAAAAGCAGGGCGCTACTGTACTACTAAAGAGAGGTGTCCAAAAACGTTCACCTCATGAAAATTGAATGCGAATGGAATGCGTTTAGCAAAAACTCATTAAAAGCAAAAACAGCAAAAACAGCCACGATTTCAGCTTTCTGTTATTTATGTTTTTCTTTCTTCCCAAAATAGGTTGTGTTTCATTTAATTCTTAGAATACGGTGGGTGGTAATTAAAAATACAAAAGAGCTAAGGGCTGGACTTTGGACAGCCCGTGCTGTAAAGGAACCCCAAAAGTCCATTCCATTTTCTTCTGCTTATCCGGGTCTGGGTCACGCATGACAAATAACCATGTAAACAAAAACTGTGCAAAACACTTCTTATTAGAATAATATTAAAGATTTTCAGTGCAAACATGAGTTTACGGTTTGCAGGTAAATGGGGACATTGCTGGGATTTTTTTTTTTTTGGCGCGTTGGGAAAAAAAAATAGGCATCCACACAGGGCCGGATTAGTAAATAGTTGCCTCCAGACATGAACGGGTCACTTGGTGAAAAGGCTGTGTGGCGCTGTAAACGGACAGGATGGAACCAACAAAACGGAAGAAGAAAGAACGCATGCACTTAAGTCTGACGTCCCCCGCTTTCCTAGGCCCACCCAGACTTAGAATGCCGACCAGTGTGAGTTGTGTCTGTCGGAATATTAGGATATTATGTTGGCTTGTCGTCAGAGCTCACGTTTGGTCACGTGACGACCATGCGGCGGCAACGGATTGTTGACGTCATGATTTTCTGGAAAAAAACAACAACAAAAAACGGTTTGGCCATCTATATAAAAACGCCAGCGCGGCATTTTCAGATTTTCCCACCGGAAGCCATTTTCAAAAAATAGATGGGAACCATAAAATACTTTGCCATTTTTACGGCAAATACACCCTGCATGATTTGATCTATAAAGGTGTGAGGCCACACTTCCTGTTCGTCTCCTAAAAGGATAGTGCCGGAATGGCGTGAATCAACATTCCAGCCAGATCGGTTTTTCAGTAAAAACAGATTTTTCACTTTAAAAAAAACATAAAATGGTCCAATGTAAGAATTCTTTTTGTGCATTGTGCTTTAGCAAACCCAGTGCCGCTGTAACACCCCGGCACTCTGCACATTTTCTCTCTGGACGAGACGCTTTATGATCCACGCCACCATTGGTGGCAGGTCCTGTGAGCCGGGTGCGCTCGCGGTGATCTTCCCGCACGGCTGGGATGTCCTTGGCTGGCTTCTGTCAGCAATAAATTAATAAATACTGATTGGCTCAGCTGCGCGCATGGAACTCCGATCCGTGGCACGTTTCTGGGTCAGCGATTACCTGGCCCCCCCCCACCCCAGCCGCTTTCAGTCGATGCGGTTGCCACAGATGGTGAAGCGGTCTATCTCCAGCAGATCCTTTTTGGGTGTTCTACGCGCCAGCACGTCCTCATCCAGGCCCGTGTCTGTGTTGATGATTTTAACGGTATTGTCCTCGTCCTCGTCAGGGGTGGTGAGGAAAATGTCGGAGTTGCTCTTGGGGAGCGTGACGGAGGTGGGGATTTCTGGCAAGTGTGCTGCGTGGGGGCTGATCGACACCTGGTGGATTCCTCCTTTGTCTGTGGCGGCTTCTGCAGGGAAGGGGTCGGGGTGGAATGATACGGCGCAACCTCAGAATTAAAACACACAACTACAACTGTTGAGAAGATAATGAGCGTGGTCCAGTTTTTTTCAGAAGGAATGGCTGCACTGGTCTTGTTCCACTCTAAGTCCTTTGCAGGCATCGTGGATGAAAGTGCAACATGTACTTTTTGACCATGATCAAATGTTACGACATAATTAATTGCAGGTGTTTTGAAAAATTCATTTGGATTTTCTATTTTTAGCTTGCAGATACTAAAAACATCACTTTTTTTTCAGAACCCAAAATTAATCATTTTATTGGAGGTTGGTTTTTTTTTTGTAGATGGCTTCTACTAAAACCCCCAAATAAACAATACATTTGGTTTTAATTGTTTTTTTTTCTTGCTTCCAGCTAAAAGAATCACACCTGAAAAATCTTCTTTTTTTCAAACCTCTACATTGTTTTTTCTTTTTTTTGTTAAAAAAAAAAGACTAATTAATTTGCTTTTTTGTTTTCTGGCTTCCATCTAAAAAATCCCAAAATTAATTTCTTCTTTTTTTCCAAACCTCTACATTGATTTTTATTTTTTGTTTATGTTCTAAAAAAAAGACACATAATTTGCATTTTTATTATATTTTTTTTTTTGGTTCCCAGCAAAAAAAAATCCCAAAATTCATTTCTCCTTTTTTTCAAACCTCTAAATTGATTTTTCTTTTTTTTTTTCTAAAAAATGACAAATTAATTTGCATTTTGATTATATTTTCTTCTGGCTTCCAGCTAATAAAAATTAGCTTTTTTTTCTTTTTAATACAAAATAAATTTGGGGTCTTTGTTGTTTTTTCCTACCTTATAATAGAAGTAATACTGTAAATCATATTGTGATATTATTCCTATTACTGTATTATTAAGTGATGGATGGAGCTTGTGTGCATGCTACCTGGCTGGGGCGCAGTGTGTGGCGCTTTGGTGCGGTTCGCCCTGGAGTTGACGCGGCTGGAGGTGGCCGAGGGTGGCGGTTCGAAGAGCTTCTCCTCCATGTTGGCCTCTTTAACGAACACGCAAGACGTGCCGAGCAGAATGATGCTGTTGAGCACCTTCAGGGTGATCAGCCTGCTCGAAAAACAACAACAAAGAAAAACAGACGTGCGGCCGAACAAACGAATCTCAACTTCAACTAAAAAGTGAGCAAGCAGGCTGACATTGAATTACCCCAAATAAAAGAGCAGCACACACATGAAGGAGAGAGAGCCCTGGATCTTCACTGAGCTGGTCACCACCCGGATCAGCTGGGGAGAAGAAACACATGACAGAAACTACACCATCACGGCGAGTGCCATTGGCAGGAATACCAACCAAGAGTGCTAGAGGAAGAGGAATGAAGCCCATTCTTCTGGAGACAGAGTCGCTGTAGTCTGTATAAGCCTGCACACACACACACAAACACACGCACACACACATGCCATTAACACACCAACACACGGCAGCAGTCTACTTGATGACGTGTGGTGTGTACATTTTTTTGTCGACTGCTGACGAGGTCAAAGGCGAGACTGGCTCGGTACTCCCTGTACACCTGACAGGAGACAGAAAGGGGAACATATCAGAACTTTGCTTTTGAATTGAACTAGAATTCACGTTAGGAGCTCTCTCTTGCCGACACCACTCATGCGGCCCCAGACCAGACCCTGCCACCGACTGCCATGCTTGACTGTAGTGTCTTTCTGCTCAGACCTACTTAGACAACGACGGCTGTGTGTTGACGCACATCTCTACTGCTGCACAAGCTGTACACGGACTACTCCTGACATGTGATTTGTATACTGTAGTATTGCCCCCTGAGAAGATGCCATCATAAAATTATAGAAATGTGACGGGTGTAGGCCACACGGTGGCTGAGTGGGTAGCATGTTGCCTTCTAAGTCAGGAGGTTTAGGGTTCGAATCTCTGTTGGGAACCTCTGTGTGGAGTTTGCATGTTCTACTCGTGCGTGTGTGGGTTTTTCTCCGGGTACTCCGGTTTCCTCCCACATTCCAAAAACATGCATGTTAGGTTAATTGGCGACTCTAAATTGTCCATAGGTATGAATGTGAGTGTAAAGTGTTTGTTTGTTTATTAGTGCCCTGCGATTGACTGGCGACCAGTCCAGGCTGTAGCCCGCCTACCGCCCAAAGCCAGCTGGGATAGGCTCCAGCATACCCGCGACCCTAATGAGGATAAGCGGCATAGAAAATGGATGGATGGTGATGGGTGTACTCTCTTTTGTCAGATTCCATGTCACATAACGACAACATGTAATGTAGATCCTAGGTTCCCAAAACGGGGTACGCGTATCCCAAGGCTACGCCGTTTTTGATAGAGGGTACACGAGTCAAAATGAAAAACAACTTGTGCCAAACACTCAAAATTACGAGTGCATCTGAACGCCTCACAACGTGAGCAGCAGAAGCAAAAAAGAGACCAAGTGTGAAGTTGTTCATTGCTGTGTATGCATCACAGGAACAAATAAGTAAGGTTGATATTTCATATTTAGAGCATTAACAGTGTTTAATCTTGACAATTTCATTTATATTGGTGGTCCAATCCCTGCATGGCACAGCGGTGAAAGCACAAAAAATAGCCTTTATTGTTGGTTGTGTATATTTTTGTATTTCCGATACCGCTTTATCACGATTCCTAAACTTTCCCCTTCAATTTGGGATTAGATTAACATGCAGACTTAAACCGTAGCCTACGAAGTGGACAAAAAAGTGAGGTTCAATTTCAACCCATTCAAACGGAAGAATGCAAACATCAGACTGGAATAAGAAATATGTAGGAGAGTAGGATAATTACTTTTCTATTTGTAGGTGCTCATGTGAAACTTCACCAGGATGTGACCATGCAAAATAAACATATTTAACCCGGAATTGCTGTACAATTAATTACCCAAGTCATTGTAATCAGTATTTCAGTATGCAGGAGTAGGGGGTACATGGTTTCATGTCAAATGTCAGGAGGGTACGCCACTGTAAAAGGTTTGGGGAACACCGATGTAGTGTATGCAAACTTTGCTTAAATATGTTATATAATGTTTGTAATTATTACAATATTGTAATTACAATGTTCTGCATTGTTTGATTTTCGGAAGCAAACGGTAAGTCTGCCAAAATGTAATTTCTAGTTCTTGGCGCCAGCCGTGATGAACAGCCCCATTTCCGGAAGTGACGTCATCGGGGTGACACCTCTCAGCTAAAGCCGAGCAAGTAAGCACCTCAAGGTAGTCGACTTGGTTTGGTATATTTTTCATTCAAATAGTTGTCATGCAGTGATGCCAAAATGTTGTGTTGCTGCTGGATGTTAACAGCAAGTTAGTTTTCTCTTCCAAAAGAAGAAGCTTTAAGACAACAATGGAGGAATCAAGTACAGAGAACAAGAATCAAGAGACAGATGGACACCCGCCTCCAGTTCTGCTCTTTGCAGTGATCGTTTCACTGATGAATGCTAAGAAGAAAAACCTTTACAAGAAGCATTTGGCTTGAACGTACGGTATGAATGCATTTTGAAAACGGATGCTATTCTGCCGGTACACAAGACAAGAACGACAACAAAGTAAGTCACGTCTTGTTTACACGACATCCCACATTTTTTTCACCATATGATGTTGATTGTGGAGCGGCTCTGATGGCGGCGGCCAAAAAATATACCATAATACACGCATCCCCTTTGCACTCTTTAAAAAGAAGTGCGAGGGCTAGCTTGTCTTGGCTGGCGCCATGAACGACAAATGCGATCTGTGCAAATGGACCATTCACTTTCAAATATCTAATGTAGAACATATTTGCAAACAACGCATAACAGATTTAAGCAAAGCTGATGAACCGTATCAGGGACCCTTTAAGAATATTTAACGCTGCCGTTGTTCCTCAGGCGTCCAATGTCCAACACCACCACACCGACGTTCTGGAGATGCATAAAAGGCACTCACGTCGGCGCTGATGTCATTGAATTTGGTGATGAACGCGTGCTTGACCACGTCCACCGCCACCTCCGAGGCAATAACCATCGCCACGTCGGGAAAAAGCACCCACAGGTGGTCTGAGAAAGAAGAGAAATGTACAAAATCAAAGGAGTACTTACTAATGACATTATTGACACTGCCGTAGATGCCATATATTATTACATTAGTATACATTATAACATTCATCCATCCATCCATTTTCTACGCCGCTTACCCTCATTACGGCCGGGGGTATGCTGGAGCCTATCCCAGCTGCCTTCGGGCGGGAGGCGGGGTACACCCTGGACTGGTTGCCCGGTCATGTTGCCAACAATTAATCGGCAATAATTTGTGGGGCGACCAGTCCAGGATGTACCCCGCATCCCGTACCAGTCAGCTGGGATAGGCTCCAGCATACCCGCGACCCTAATGAGGATAAGCAGTATAGAAAATGAATGAATGAATTTGTAGGACGGTTATCATCCATATCCATATAAACATGGTATTTGCACTATTGGGACACCTGCCTAGACACAGAAACTGGTCACCAGTAAATGCCAGGGCACCGCTACTCTCGTTCATCCCGTAGGCGATTGATGGACTTCTTCCACATCAAACTCATCCAAGCGTGCTTTTATGGACCTTGCGTGGTGCACAGGGAACAGGAAAGGGTCTCCCCCAAACTGTTCCCACAAAGTTGGAAGTATACGATGAAGAATTCACTTCAGACCCTGATCGATTTTTTGATAAGTGTGTGTGCCTATGGTGTATGTTGTGTTCAGAAACCAAGGGTAGTACATAAACTTAGCCAGAATATGTGGATTAAAGTTTTCATCTTGGTGTGCGTTTCCGCCCAAGTTACCTGGGTTCCAGGAGAACTGCTCCATGTTCCTCAGGCAGACGATGAGCAGGAGGATGTAGTTGGTGAACCTCTCTTTTATGTCTGTGGGAAACAAACAAAATCAATCCTGGATTAACCTACTTTGCACATACGGCGTGTGTGTGTGTTAAATGTACCTTCACTAAAGTTCAAAGAACAGTTGTCCCTCGCTACATCCCAGTTCAAACATCACTCGTTCACTCTATCAAGGTTTTTTGTTATCATTAATAAATACATTGTCACTTTTTCTGGTTGAATATGGCTTATTATTAGTCAAAAATATGGCTGTCAAATAACTCTAAATTTTAATCTAATTAAATCACAATTTCCAGTTAATCATGATTAATCACCATTTGCAATCGTGTGAAATATGCCCATTTTTACTGTCGTTTATCAACAGAAATATAAATGACAGGACAGGATTATATGTATATATATTTTTTCTACGTATCAGCAGCTCCAAATGAACTGAACATTTAAATCAAGCTAAAAATGTATTGGCCTAACACTAGTTTATTTAATAGTAGTACAACATCTGAATCAAATTTAAAGAAGTTACGCCCTTTTGAGGAATTTTGCCCTTCATCCACAATCCTCGTGTAAGACATGAACACACGTCTTTCTACTTTCTTTGTGTTCTAAAGACATACAAACTAGTGCCGTCAGTAGATTAAAATATTCAATCGTGATTATTTGCATTTAGTCCTTGCAGTAGTATTGTACTACACTGGCCACTAGGTGGCCACAAGGCTACCTTCACACTGCAGGGTATGATTCCTAATTCAAATGTTTTGTTTCAAATCCAAACAAAAGAATACAAGACATCATAGTCATTTATTGATTTATTTTAAGGCGTGAAGTACAGTATATTGAGGTATTGGGGTGATTTACAATCTAGCCTAGCTAATATACAACATCAGAAAAAACAAAGGACGAAATCATATACCTGAAGTAGTAAAAGTACCACTATTTTGATTTCAGAATCGACTTTAGCGCATGAACAGCTGGTATCAGAGATATCGACATTTCAGTATCGGTCTATAAAAATTACTAGCATGCTCACCTTTGGTTGTTGGTGGCATTTTCAAGGACTTTGTGCAACAGAAGTCAATATTTTCTCAAGCAAATGATTCCATGTAGAAGATGCTGAAGAAAGATGGCAATAATTTTGGTATGGAAGTTTGTAGACAACTTGTTGTCACGTCTGTTCCAAGGTGTGTGTGGGTGGAGTGGTGAGACATCGCAGAGAGCTGCCTCACTAACACCTTATATAAATCATTTTCGGATGAGAAGAACTTTTGGCTTCACGGGTGAGTACATGTATCCAAGTCTTGCACGATAAACTACGTCTTTCCATGACTGCCTACCTTTAAGGTGAGTGTAAGCATGCCAAAACACGCCTTTCCATGACGTATGTGTGGGATATATGCCAGCCGGGCGTTCACACTGCAGGCGCATGGCATACGTATCCCATTTATATCAGCGTAACAATGAGACCTGAGTCGCATTTAAAAAAATCTCAATTGTGCTGTTCACACTGACATGAAAAAATCTGATACAGGCTGCATATGAGCAAAGAAATCGGGATTGACCTGCAGTGTGAACATAGCCCAAGTGTGCTATCAATGCTAACGTGCGAGTCTTATTACAACTAAGAAGTCTTATTTTCTCTTATTAAATCAACTTTAATGAGTAAAGCAAGTGTAAAAATGATCATGGGGGTGTTATTTCATGCGTAGAGGGCTCTCATAACGCTAAAAAAACATATTTAGAAGACTTTCTATGCTGAAACTACAAAAAATCCATTTATTAATATTGAATCCTACATAGCGTAAATTCACCCATCACAGGCCAGTCTGGAACCAATTCATTGCGATAGAAGAGCGATGATTGTACGATGAGGATTGCGTTTACGTGGACAATTCTTGTGTTGTGCTGCTCGCTTACCGCTGTTCGACATCTGGAAAAGGTTGTTCTTCTCAAACTTCTTGAACACGCTTCCTTTGATCTCCACAAACTGAAAGGAGACAGAAGGATGAACAGGACATGACCGTAGGTGCGCCTGCTCACTCGAAGGTCTAGGTCCTCAATAAGTCAATCCCATCCGGGCCTGACAAAGCTTTTCATTTGGCCCGTCAAACATCACCCAAGTAATATAAAGCCTTCAATCTAACTGGCGAAGTGCTTGTTGATGTAGTACTTCCTACATGCTGCACATTCTAAAAAAACAAGAACAAAATGCACAAATGGAACAAACAGCAGTAGTTTTAAAAGTTTAAAGTATATTAAGAAAAAAAAAAAAAGACCACCAACTAGGTTTGCGGGGGTATACTGGAGCCCATCCCAGCTGACTTCGGACGTGCAGTGGGGTTAGGGTTATGCTAACCCTGGACTGATTGTTGTAGTATTATATTAATGTAATTTTAGTACCATAAAGTTAAAATATTAAAGAAAAAATACATATTTTTCTAAAGTTTTAATGTTATAAAAAACAAACAAAACAACAAACAGTCATTTTTGGAAAATTGGGTTGCGGCAAAAGTTATGTTGAGGAATAAAGTCAAAATACTACAGGAATAAAGTCAAATAGAACATATACAAGAATATAAAAACCCTGCAGAAATGGAAAAAACATCAGTAAGTTCACAAGAATAAAAATAAAATATGAGAAAAAAGTCAGAATTTTACAAGAATAAACTGTTAATATTATGTGAAAAGAACAAATCTACAGTATTTTAACAGCTTAGAAATTAAAAGAATACAACTTTTTAAAGGCCTATTATTATGAAAAACAAACAAAACAAATTCAAGTTGTAATGTTTGGAAAATTAGGTTGGGGACAAAGTCATAATCTTATTGGAATGAGGTCATAATATTATAGGAATAAAGTAATAATACTACAAAAAATGTACAAACATTATTTAATCAGAACGTTATTCATTCATTTTCTATGCCGCTTATCCTCATTAGGGTCACGAGTATGCTGAAGCCTATCCCAGCTGACTTTGGGCGAGAGGCGGGGTACACCCTGGACTGGTCGCCAGTCAATCGCAGGGCACATATAGACAAACATTCACACTCACGTTCATACCTAGGGACAATTTAGAGTCGACAATTTACCTAACACTCATGTTTTTGGAATGTGGGAGGAAACCCGGGTAAAACCCACGCACGCACGGTGTTATGTGCCCGGCAGAGCCAAGCCCTCTGTAGGTTTTTTCTGGGCTTTCCCTTCCCTCTCCCCTTCTGTGCTCCAGGTGGAGATTGCCTGACGGGCTCACCTGTGCAGTCCAGGCGAGCTGCTACCTGGCGGGACTCAACCAATCACTGGCCAGCCTCCAGGTTAGCCTTAACTACCTTGTTGCTCTGGCTCCTCTACAATACTTTGGTGGTTGTGTTGCTGACTTGAACCCCTATAGCCAATATCACTTAAGGGGTGTAACACAAGTGGGGAGAACATGCAAACTCCACACAGAGATGCCCAATGGAGATTCGAACCCAGAACTTCCTGACTGTGAGGCCAACATGCTACCCATTCATCCACCGCGCGGCCCAGAACGTTTAAATATTTGTAAAAAAAGTATATATTTTAATTATTTTTACAAGTGAAGTTGATACAAACAAAACGCATTTTCACCTATGATAAAGCTGAAATGCAGTTTTTTCGTAGCTAGCATTCTTTAGCATGCAATGCAAGTGTTGCATTGCAAAATACCAAGTGGTAAAGTTGCATCCTTGGTTTTGTCACTTGATGGCCCTCACTGGACAAAAAGGGTTTGGACATTCCTGCTATATGGTGTAGCCAGTGATGGGCTAAATATACAGTACATTTAGCCAATAAGACCGACTCACATTGTTGGACATCATGATGGTGAGAAGCGACTTGTTGTGGGAGTTGAAGGCCACGTTGAGCGTGGTGGCTTGTACCATGATGAGGATGGCATGGAGAACTGAATGTGAGCATGTTAAGAGGAAAAGGCAATCCACACTCTCTGGAAGAAACACTGAACTAAATGGACACTGTTGCCAAATATGGCAGATTGTTACATTGCAGTTGAATAGAATGAAGACGGACGGTTCTGAATAAGGATACAGACGTAGAGCACGGCCATGAGAAAGTGGGGGATGACGCCTATGTGCGCCCTCTTCTTCTCTTTGGGTTCCGTGGCCGTCCAGTAGAGCGCATCCAGGATGTCCTGGCCGAAAGATGAGAAGAGGCGGTCCGCCACCTGCCAAAAAGAGTCCGAAGTCGAGAGAGACAATGAGGAGGAGGTTCAATGCACGTGATCAGTGGTGAGCAGTCACAGCATACCTCCAGCATGTTGTAGATGATGTAGAGTTTGATGACCGACTGGCCACGGATGAGGTGGTACATCATGGCGTAGTCCACGTAGCTCATCATAGAGTAACACAGCACCATGATGAAGCCCTTCAGGACGTCGCACACCTGCGCCGGCTGGAGCAGGCGGGTCCCGCTAAAAACACAATAGTTGTTGCTATCGGGGACCCAAAACGAGACTGACTGGAGCTCAGGTTGCAAAGACAAACAAATGTTTACAGCTAGTCACTTCAAACTTTACCAAAAGGGACTCGTTTGGGAATCCCAAAAGGATATCTACTGCCCTCTAGAGGCAATTATAAATAATGCACTGCACAGTTACACTATTTGAGACATTTTAAAGGCCCCCTCTAACCAAACCTAATAAAAATCTAAAATAATACTAATATATAAAATTAGAATTTGATACCGTAAGTGACCATTTCAACATAAAAACAAGTAGCTGCATTGTGCTAATGTGGGGTACAAATAAAGCACTATGTGTTTGCAAAAGGCAGTCAGCTCCACACAGGCACGATACGTTAAACCGTTTTGGGCTTTACGTTGAAAAATTTGGAAAAGAAATAGAGAACTTGAAGAACTTTGGTCGCCTTCATAACACAGAATGCTAAGCACAAGTTGCTCATCCTTCAATGATGGTTTTAAATCGGCTTCCTAATGAGCATGAAGGGGTCTTCAATGCCCGATTTATGTTAGACTAGAACAGAACTCCTGGCGGGCGTCCATTTGCCTCTCGTTCTCTGAACTTGCTTCGTCCATTTTTGTCTCAAACCTTCCTCTTTGGGAGAAGAAAACAAACTTACAGTGTCGCTCGAGTACTGTCAACATCCAGCGGCGACACAAAGTTTTGGCAAGACTGCTATTTTGATGACGAATATACTAAACCCAGTCGACAATCCACCTCGCGAAGCTGTTTTAGCTGAGAGTTGTCTCCCTGATAACGTCACTTCCGGAAATGAGGCAGAGCTAGCTTGTCATGTGTGGCGCCAAGGACTATAAATGTCAATTTTGCATATTCACCGTTCACTTTCAAAAACAACGATGTAGAACATAAGTACAAACAATACTGTATATACCATACTTGGGCAATGGATCATGCCAGGGACCCTTTAAAACATATAGAGCACATGGAGGGGTATGTTTAGGTTGTGAATGACACAATTTGGTCCAGAAATATTTGGATAAAGGGAGTTTTAGGGTTTAGACCCAATAAAACTTCAACTTGCATTTACACTTTCACCCAATCTAAAGGCAACAGAGCATGTTTTTCAGATAGACCACGGGTCGGCAACCCGCGGCTCTTCAACGTCCTTGTTGCGGCTCCCATCGTTAAAGCGCTGTGACTTGAGCATTTTTGAAAAGAATATGAAATATCTGACTCGCTTCCAAGTCCGTGAATGCATCTAGACCAGGGGTCTCAAACACGTGCCATGGAGGGCCGAGACCCAGCAGGTTTTCTTTCCAGCCCCTCACTACAGCGGGTGATTTTATTGATCAACACCTCCTTCAATTTGAGGGAAGGATGTCATCAATTGAATCACCTGCTGGAGAAACCGGTTGAAGAGAAAACCTGCGATGTCTCCACCCTCCATGGCACGAGTTTGAGACCCCTGATCTAGACTGTCTTCTGACTGATGATTGGATGAGCAAGGGAGGGGGAGGTAGGCTAGTGTAGCAGGGAGACAAAAAAGGATTTGGAGTTGAGTCTGAAACAAGTTACTGCGCTGTAAAATAAAACAATGTAAATAACAGGAGTGTAGCAAAATGTTTCAAAACAAGACAAAAAGAGGAGGAAAATGGCTCTTTTGATGGTAAAGGTTGCCGACCCCTGGGATAGAACAACAACAAACAAGCAGCAAGTGTATTAACTTGTACACTGTGTAACACACAGTGTAGTGTAAATGCCAAACCTCTTCGATGAAAACCGAACATCTACGCTATCACAAATACACTACTACACAAGCGCTTGCTAACAACTTACCCGAGGCTGCAGCATGGCATCGTGATAAGCTGCAGCAGGGCCAGCAGCACTCGGAGGGGCAACAGAGTGAAGACGTAGAGAAAGGTGTCCAGACACAGGAAGAAGCCGAACGTCATCAACTAAACAGAAAGAGAAAGCGCCTAGTGACACCTTTGTCGCTGACCCATAAAAAAAGATTCGGACCACATAAAAACCCAATGTGGGGTACGCGTACAATTACTGCCTTACAATCAAAATGACAAGTGCACTTGAATGCCTCACGGTGCAACGATAATGGAGACAGAGCATGGAGTGCATCATACGATTGCAGGGGTGTAACGATTCATTCAGTGGATCGATGCATCCATTAATATTCCTATGATCCAACTCCATCAATCTGTGTTCACAAAATGGCCATCCCAGACCACATACAGTGGTGTGAAAAACTATTTGCCCCCTTCCTGACTTTTTATTCTTTTGCATGTTTGTCACACTTAAATGTTTCTGCTCATAAAAAATAGTTAACTATTAATCAAAGATAACATAATTGAACACAAAATGATGACTGCCAAGACTTTTGGGAAAATATCTTGTGGACTGACGAGACAAAAGTTGAACTTTTTGGAAGGTACGTGTCCCGTTCCATCTGGCGTAAAAATAACACAGCATTTCATAAAAAGAAGAGTCAAATATGGTGGTGGTAGTGTGATGGTCTGGGCTTGTTTTGCTGCTTCAGGACCTAAAAGGCTTGCTGGGATAGATGGAAGCATGAATTCTACTATCTAGTAAAAAATCCTGAAGGAGAATGTCCGGCCATCTGTTGGTCAACTCAAGCTAAAGCCATCTTGGGTGCTGCAGCAGGACAAGGACCCAAAACACAGCAGCAAATCCACCTCTGAATGGCTGAAGAAAAACAAAATGAAGACGTCGGAGTGGCCTAGTCAAAGTCCTGACCTGAATCCCATGGAGATGCTGTGGCATGACCTTAAGAAGGCGCTTCATGCTAGAAAAGCCTCAAATAAAGCTGAATGACAACAATTGTGCAAAGATGAGTGGGCCAAAATTCCTCCAGAGCGTGTAAAAGACTTGTTGCAAGTTATGGCAAACGTTTGATTGCAGTTATTGCTGCTAAGGGTGCCCAAGCAGTTATTAGGTGCAGGGGCAATTACTTTTTCACACAGGGCTATGTGGGTTTGGATTTTTTTCTCCCTAAATAATAAAAACATTCATTTAAAAACTGCATTTTGTGTTTACTTGTGTTATCTTTGACTAATATTAAAATGTGTTTGATGATCAGAAACATTTTGTGTGACAAACATGCAAAAGAATAAAAAGTCAGGAAGGGGGCAAATAGTTTTTTTCACACCACTGTATAACGAGCTAACATCATTTGAAAGGTAGTCCGTCGATTGAATCAATGCTAGGAAATAAAGCATTGGATTTAAGCACAGCAGGTTTTATATGGATGTGTGTTTTTTAGCTATTTTAATGATAAAGACGTGACCCTTGTAACGGTTTGATTTGTCGTAAGTCGATGAGTCATGCCTGTTGACTGGGGCGCACGTCATGTGACGCCAAGTGTGCGCTCATATTTTCATTGGTAAAAATGCTTGTTAGCTACATGATGTCTTCCTCTTCAATTTGCAATGGGATTTATACTGAGTGTTGGACCACATCCAAAGTTTAAGTCCACCTTGAAGCCTTTCAAACTCATGGAAGGGAGAGTCAGGACAAGATAAAAGGTATGTAGTGAGTGTTAAGTTTGTGCATGTTTGTGTTCTGGTTGAATGTGAATTTGGGAGCCACTGTTGTTCTGGCGTATGTTCCATTTTTTCTTGCGATGATAAGCGTGTTGATCAAACACCTCCTGTAGCTTTAATAGCGTGTGTGCAAACGTATGTACTTTAAAATCTATCTGCACATGAAATTTCATTCTAATCTGGGGTGCGAAATAACTTTTAATACTTTGGTTAGAGAAGTGAATGAGGTATCAAATTAAAGTTAGTCAAGTGTTATCAGATAGGGTTCGTCATTCAACCTGTTAATTAATTCTTAATTCAACGTGAAGTGTTGGTTGCACTTGATTCAAATAAAATGTATTGCATTTGCCATGAATTGTTGTTTACCTTTTTGATTATATCCATAATTAATGCATACCTGATTCCCTTACAAAAAGCCAAGGGAATTTGGGAAACTTCACCTGCACCGTCCAGTATGCAGTCAGACTGCCTGAATTTTTGGCTAAAAAGTTACTGAATTGATTAAAAGTTACCGAGTCGTTTCGGGTGATATCGTTTTAAAAGAACCAACATCGTCCTTGAAATGAATCGGCAACCACGAATCGTGATACGAATGGAATCGTTAAAACGAATCGCTGCACCCTCATTATTTTGGGCATAAAAAAATGTTTCACCCTGAAAATGTATTTTTTTTTTTTCTACTTCCACAGTCCATTTCTAGGTGCGCATGCCAGTGAAATGCTATTCGGTGTGTTCTCGCTCACCTTCTCCAGCTCCTTGGGGATGCGCAAGCAGGTGTACACTCTTTCCCGGCGCTCGGTGTATTTGGCCTCGTTGTGCTCCAGGAAGTAACCCCGAGTCAGCTCAGTAGTTACAAACCTGACCAGAGACAAATCTGCAAGGACAGGATAGTGGTGCAGCACTTTTACACTTGGCACCATTCCAACATTGGCACTGAGAATCCCTCCCTTATTAACAGTTTCCCGTATTTTAACTCCCACCTGCCTCCGAACCGTGAACTCTTGTTCACTTTTGATCACATCTCACGTTGACTATTGCAACTCCGTATGCTCTGGCCTTGAACGGTCCTCCGCTTGCTGACTACAGCTGGTCCAAATGAGAATTCAGTTTAAGATCTTTTTAGTGTTGATTATTTATCAGAACTGCTTGTTCTGCCAGAGCCCTGCAATCCCATGCTCAGCTTGCATTATAGCAGGGGTAGGGAAGCTACGGCTCGGGAGCCAGACGGGGCTCTTTTGATGAGCACGTGTGGCTCTCAGAAGTTTCTAAACACCATAACCTTTATTTCTTTAAATGTCGTTTTTTCTTAAAATATAAGTAACATATCTTGCTTTACAACAGGGGTTTTACTTACTTACAATCTCAAAATACAATTTAACAAAAAACTTTAGAGGAAATGGCAAAAATGGAAAAATGAGCAGTCATTTTACAAAAAAATGAAGTCAAAATATTATTAAAAGTTATAATCTAACCAAACAAAAGTTGGCATTTTTGGAAAATGAGGTTGTGGAAGATGTTCTAATATTAGGAGAATAAAGTCAAAATATTACAGGAATGAAGTCTTGAAAAGTTGTCAGAATTTGATGAGAATAACCTAATATTTGATTAATATTGAGAAATAAAAACAATGTCATTTTAATAACATTTTTATTTTTGTTAATGTCACAATATTAAGAACCAAACAAAACAATATAAAGTTGTCATTTTTGGAATAATAGATTGTGGAAAAAATAATTTGGGGATAAAGTTAAAATATTGGGAGAATAAAGTCATAATATTACAATTAAAAATATACCTTTTGTGTTAGTGTTTCATGTAATTTCTTTTGCTGACATTTTAAAAGTAAAACACAACAGGAATCACAGTGTTCAAAATCTTTCTTTTCCTTTTCGGCTTATCCCTGCTTGTCCCTTCACCAACTTTGTTTGATTCGCATGTTTTGATTTGGCAAAAGTTTTACGTCGGATGCCCTTCCTTACGCAACCCCCTATACGGACATGATCTTCTCTGATGATCATTGAGAAAGAAAGTGTACAAGACAATCATGCTTATTCATATGATAGTATTCTGGATAGAACGCTATCATCACACAGCAACTTAACACGCAAAAGGTAGGTAAGAAATATACGAGGCAAGTACCAATAAATTTTTTATTTAATTACATTTCTAGCAGTGAGAACCACCAGGAATAACAATAATATAATTAATAAATAATGCTGTGTATTATTATTAAAAAATACATTTTGTAAGCAAACGTTAATAACAGTCCAAATATAAAATCTTCTCAGCACTTTCATCCATCCAATTCAGAGACTTATTATCTTCTAAAATTGGTGGCACACTTTCAGTTGTAGTCACTTTTTTTTTTAAAAAGGATTCTCAGCAAAATACATTTCAAAATATGTGTCGTTCATGGCTCGCTTTACCCCAAAAGGTTCCCCACCCCTGTATTAGAGTGTCACCGGTCTAGGCTGGGGCAGCACGGTGGGCTGAATGGGTAGCACATTAGCCTCACAGTCAGGAGGTACAGGGTTCGAATCTCCGTTGGGCATCTCTGTGTGAAGTTTGCAGGTTCTCACCGTGCGTGTGTGGGTTTTCTCCGGGTACTCCGGTTTCCTCCCACATTCCAAAAACATGCATGTTAGGTTCATTGGCCGCTCTAAATTGTCCGTGAGCGTGAATGCTTGTTTGCTTGTTTGTCTTTATGTGCCCTGTGATTGACTGGCGACCACTCCAGGGTGTACGCCGCCTTTCCCCCAAAGTCAGCTGGGATAGGCTCCAGCATACCTGCGCCCCTAGTGAGGATAAGCGGTTTAGAAAATGATTGAATGAAGTTCTAGGCTGAAAACCAAACGAGATGGAGCAGAAGGACGCAACAACTTCTTGAAAGTTCTCCCCCCCGAACATTAGTCAATACTTTTATTAATGCTAAAAACTAAATTTTTTAGAGTTTGCACTGACGGATCTTAAGAAGGTTCTAAGTCAGGGATCAGGAACCTTTTGGGCTAAGAGAGCAAAAAGTTGACACATACTTTCAAATGTGTCTTGGTCAAAGCCACATCCTATTTTTAAAAAAGTGAATACTACTAAAAGTTTTAGAAGATAAGAAGTCTCTGAAATAGATAGGTGAAAGTGCTGAGAAGGTTTTATATTTGAAATGTTATTTTTAACATGTCAAAAAATGTCAACAAAAAAAAAACACATTATAAAACAAAAATTTTATTTTTCATTGTAAGCCGAAAAGGAAAAGAAAGATTTTGAACACTGTGATTCCTGTCGTGTTTTACTTTTAAAATGTCAGCAAAAGAAATTACACAAAACACAAAAATTATATTCATTCATTTTCTATGCCGCTTATCCTCAATAGGATCGCGGGTATGCTGGAGCCTATCCCAGCTGACTTTGGGCGAGAGGCGGGGTACACCCTGGACTGGTCGCCAGTCAATCACAGGGCACATATAGACAAACAAAGACATACAACCATTCACACCTATGGACAATTAGAGTCGCCAATTAACCTAACATGCATGTTTTTGGAATGTGGGAGGAAACCGGAGCACCCGGAGAAAACCCACGCACCCACGGGGAGAACATGCAAACTCCACACAGAGATGCCCGACGGAGATTCGAACCCAGAACCTCCTGACTGTGAGGCCAACATGCTACCCATTCATCCACCGTGCGGCCAAAATTATTTTTTTTTTAATTGTAATATTATGACTTTATTCTCCCAATATTTTAACTTTATCCCCAAAATATTTTTTTTCACAACCTATTATTTCAAAAATGACAACTTTATATTGGATTGTTTGTTTCTTAATATTGCAACATCTAAAAAATAAAAATGAACTCTGCTACTAAAATGACATTGTTTTTACTCGTAATATTACACGTTTAGTCTGGTAAAATTGTGACTTTTTCTCTTAAGATTTTGACTTTCTAAAATTACAGCTGTTTTGTTTTTTTTCAATTTTCCAATATTTCAGCTTTGATTATGACTTTATTCCTGTAATATTTTGACATTATTCTCCTAATATTACAACCTTACCCACAACCTCTTTTTCCAATGTTTGGAATTGGCAGCACTTCACTTTAATGCTTGTTTGCAACAAATTGTTTACTCCAAAAATTTTTTGTCCCACTCTCTTTTCTTCTTTTTGCATTTGAAAGCTCTACTTGTGCCAAAGTTGCACATTGCAAAATGTAAATCATTGCAATTTTTCAGCTGTTTTTTTAAATGATGATGTGCAGTATAGTAACATACAGTAGTGCTGTATAGTATACTGTTAAGAAGACAACGAGTGCATTTCCCCGCCTATAGTTTTATTGACATAAGAGGGCAGGTTGTTGACATAAGAGTTGGTGCAACTGGAACCAAGCAGCCTAGCTCTACTGTACTGCAGGTGAGGGGATGCTAACAGTAAGCACGAGCACCCTCGCGCACCCCGCTACCTGAGCTCTACTGTGTGGTTCCCCTCACTGGGAGCCTCTCACTGGACCAGCCCCGGATAAACGTCTCATAATCCCCGATAACAGCCCCCGGTGGCTTGCTAACTGTCAAACCCGGGACGTCTCTAGCTGCTACCCGGACTGGCGGTCTCACCTGACAGGTTTCTTTTATTTCCCTTGCTGTGGCCGCCGTTTTTATCGCTGAACCGCAAGCTCTCCGCTCCCCCGACCTTCTCCTTGCTCTTCGCGATTCTCAACGACTTCAAGTCGGCGCTCTCCCAGCCCTCCTTCTCCGTATCCTCCCCCAGACTCGTCGCCTGCGAGTCCGCCATCTTTGACCGAAGGGGTTTATTCTCAGTAATGATGTGTCGGTCGTGAAAGAATCGTCCCTGAGATCCGGCTCTTTGAACTGAACTGAAGCGATTTGACCATTATGTTATAATATCTGTTAGTAGCTGTTCATTGAAGTTAAAGTAATAAACTGTTGATAACATGCATTTTTTACATTAGCAATTCATTTAACGTGTTACACATACATTTAAGAAAGAACCGTTTCTTCATAGCGAGGGGAGCCAAAAGAACCGTCTCTCTAAAAAAAAGCCGAAATTTCCATCACTATTTCTCAGCCGTGTCGCGGCGTGACGTCGTCACGCCCGTAATGACTCAGCCGTGTCGCCAGGGGTCGCCGCGAACTGTTGATTTTTACTACTTTTATGAAGTTTTTTTTAATAGACCATATTACACATTGTTTTCTATGCCGATGAGTATTTTTTTAATGCTTATTCAGCAGGGACAATTTGAGTTTATGATAGTTTATACTTTTTGAATAACACTGAAACACGTCTGCCTGCTGGCGCTTTAAATGGAGTGTAACCTTCAGGGTTAAAATGAGCCACATGTCATTTTGACACAAATGAACCATGCTGGTGTGGGTTTTATAAGGTCGCGATGCACTTGTAAAGGTTATTTATTGATTTATAGACTTTGTTCGGATGCTGAGATGAAAAAAGAGAACCGGGAGCGGGGGCTGGCAGGCAGGATTGAGTTTCTCCCAGTAAGTGATCCTTCTGGCCGCCATAGATTCGGTTTCTCACCGGCGATGACGCACAGAAGTAACACCTTCTGACTTGGACAAACATCATGACGATTCATTCTGCAGTTTAACTCATACACTGTAAACTCATGGTGGTGGACGGCGGCTCTGCACGGCCGCTCCCCGGCGTCGCGATCCCGCTCCAGGGGCGACATGGGCTCGACGTCGTAGGATGCCTTCGCTGTGGAAACGGATAAGCTTCTCGGGCGCCTCGGTGCTCTGTGTCGGCTCCGTTGCCCTGCTGCTGGTGGCCCTGTCCACCGAGCGATGGGTCACCGGGCGCATTTTGTGCAAAACGGGGGCGGAGATCGTCAACGCGTCCAACCCGGAGTTGGATCTGTTCACCGGGGACGTATACTATGGTCTCTTCCGGGGAGGGAAGACGAAGAAGTGCGGACTCGGGACCAGACGCTCCAAAATCCACAGTAAGCGTTAGCAGAGGTGGACGTGAACGCAGTCCTCGCATGGTAGAGTACAGAACTCGAACTCGAGTGAGCATACGCGGCATAGAAAACGGACGGACGGAAATGCAAAGAGAATCAATATTTAAAATAAAAAAAACAATGTAGTCATATTCTTTTTTCAATTTTGTCATTGCTTTTATGGTATTGTTGTTATATGGTATTGTCGTTAATTGTATATCTTGTATATGAAGCTGTGCTTGGCTGCTGCAAGTCTGGCGTTTTAGCCAAACGGTCAGCGCTCTTGCCTCCCATCACGTAGGTAGTGTGTTCGAACCCGTGTCAGGGCAGTATTTTATTTAAATTAAAATTAACTAATTTAAATGAAAATAGTTCTATTTAGTTTCTAGTTTTATTTAAATATAGCGCTTTAGGTGGCTGAATGGGTAGCATGTTGGCCTCACAGTCAGGAGGTTCTGGGTTCGAATCCGGGTAGTGCGGTTTCCTCCCACATTCCAAAAACATGCATGTTAGCTTCATCAGCGACTCTAAATTGTCCATTAGAGTATGAATGCTTGTTTGTCTGCCCTGCGATTGACTGGCGTGTCAATCGATTGACTGGTGTACCCCGCCTCCCCCCCAAAGTCAGCTGGGATAGGCTCCAATCATACCCGCGACCCCAATGAGGATAAGCGGTATAGAAAATGAATGAATGAATTACTAATGTAAAAAATACGTGTTATGAAATGTTTACTATTACTACGAATTACTAATGTAAAAAATACATGATATGAAATGTTTACTATTTACTGTTTATTAATAACAGCTACAAAAATAAAATCCATCCATTTTCTATGCCACTTATCTTCACTAGAGTGGCAGGGGTATGCTGGAGCCTATCCCAGCTGACTTCAGGCGAGAGGCGGGGTAGGACCTGGACTGGTTGCCAGCCAATCACAAAGCTGATGTAGACAAACAACCATTCACACTTATGGACAATTTAGAGTCAGAACATGCAAACTCCACACATCTCCCAATGGAGAGTTGAACCCTGATCTTGTGGCCAACACGCGAACCACTCAACCACCGTGCGGCATCAAAAATATATGTAAAACAGCATGATGGAAAATAACTGCGACCCACTGCCTTATGGTGAGTTGACAAATCGCTCCTCTTGTTAGTGTGGTGCAAATCCTAAATGTAAATGTAGTGTTCGCCGAAGGTCGCCGTCAAGTCAGTTTGACTGGGTAATGCGTCACGATGCGGGGGGTGTGGTATTTTTGACAAGTTTTTCGACCTTTTCGTCTCACCTGCTTGGCAAAGGGCCCTCTAATGCCCCTACTCCTCCCAATTGTTGCACCTGTTTAATCCAATCATCACGTTTCATATCCAATTGTTTTTCCATTTTGTCTTTGTTTTTTCCACTTTCTGGATTGTCTTTGTTTTTTCCATTTACTGGATTGTCTTTGTTTTTTCCACTTTCTGGATTGTCTTTGTTTTTTCCATTTACTGGATTGTCTTTGTTTTTTCCACTTTTTGGATTGTCTTTGTTTTTTCCATTTTGGAATTTATTTTCCTGTTTTGTCTTTTCCCATGGCTTTTTCTCATTGCACGCTGGCGGCAAACAGCAAACTGGAAGTCACGGACAGGAAGTAATTTGCGCATTAATAAGACGAAAGAGAAAAGTAAAGATTTGTGAGGTATAATTTGTTCAGTGGGGCAGGTTTGTCATGCAGATCTTTTACTCTTTTGAATGCTTATTGTTTCCTGGCTCCTCCTGCACATCACCAACCCTCAAAACAGCAAAAAATAAAAACTAAGCCGGAATAAACCAAATAAATGCCACAAAGCCCCTAAAAATAGCAATTAAAAAAATCTAGGACATAACAAAAATATTAAGAATTCATCACAATTTGATCACTTATTACATTTAATCTAATATTTATACATAATTTTTACATGTTTATTTCAGGTTTCCTGAAGACTGCACAACCACTTCTTTCTTTTCGGCTTATCCCTTCAGGGGTCGCCACAGCAATTGCTTCCATCTAACCCTGTCTTCTGTATCCTCTTCTCTTGCGCCAACTACCTCCATTTCCTGTTTCACTTCATCCATAAACCTCCTCTTTGGTCTTCCTCTAGGCCTCCTCCCTGGCAGTTCAAAACTCAGCATCCTTCTACCAATATATTCACTATCTCTCCTCTGGACATGTCCGAACCATCTCAGTCTGGGCTCTCTGACTTTATCTCCAAAACCTCTAACATGTGCTGTCCCTCTGATGTACGCATTCCTGATCCTGTCCATCCTGGTCACACTCAAAGAGAACCTCAGCATCTTCATCTCTGCTACCTCCAGCTCTGCCTCCTGTCTTGTCCTTAGCAGCACTGGCTCTAAACCAAACAGCATCGCTGGTCTCACCACAGTTTTGTACACCTTTCCTTTCATTTTAGCTGAAACTCTTCTATCACACCCGACACTTTTCTCCACCCATTCCAGCCTGCCTGCACACGCTTCTTCACCTCTTTTTTTCACTCTCCATTACTCTGGACTGTTGACCACCATCTTGACCACCTTCTTTATCTCTTCTCCCTGTAACCTCACTCTTCCCCTTCCAGACTGCACAAGCCCTATAGTGTCATTATTTGAACTCCTGTTTGCTTTTTGATGGAATGTTTTTGTGTGTGTTTTTGCGTTTGTTCATGCAGTCTTCCCGAAGCTTGTTCGCACGTTGAACGGTGGCCTTCACGTGATGGTCATCCTCTTCCTGCTGGCAGCCATGTGCTTTGCCGTGGTCAGCCTGTCCTTTAGCATTTACAATGCACACAGAGTCCCTTATCAGAGCATCAAGGGTCACAAAGGACTGTACCTGTGGAACATCATTGCTGGTATGCGACGCTCCACTCGTTTGTTTGCATGACAACATCCATTCATCATCAACACCCTCCATATTTTCTACCGCCCAGCGCTGTTTGGCACCCTGGCGGTGCTCTGCTTCCTGGCGGCCATGAAGCACCACGACCTGACAGAACGTGTGGCCAACTACAGGGAGAACCTCTTTGTTCTGATCGTCCTGGATGACAGCGTGGACTGGTCCTTCTGGCTGAGCATCGCCAGCGTGGCGACTCACCTCGCTGTCTGCGGAGTGGTTGCGATGAGTCGCATCAAGCTACCTAAACCAGCGGTCAAGATGCCCGAGGAGCCCACCATTTCAGCTCTGGACTTGCTCTACTGACCATTAAGATGGTGCCAGTGATGTTTTGTTGTTATAGACACTACTTAGATCTCCTTCCGGAATAATGCCGAGTACTTTAGGTGAGGGATCACAATAAACGCTGGCGATGGATCACTTCCCCGCTGCTGTTTGTAGAAATGAACTGTGAAAGAATCGCATCAGTGAGCTGAAGACTTTTCTGACACCAATCGTCCATCCATTTTTAGTATGGAACTCTGTGACCACAAAAGGGATGCAAACCGAAGCCAATGAGTGTCTCTGCATTTGCAACTCTGCATTGAGATAGTGGTGTAGGTAGAAGTTAGGGCTGCTATAGAGTCATCCCTCGTTCATCACGCTTAATTGGTTCCAGACTCGCTAGCGGTAAGTGAAATCTCAGAGATCCCCGCATCCTGACTAGAAGGTGAGGCGGCGAGCTGTGCGTCCTCACTTAAAGGAGTGAGCTGTACATCGTGGCTGGTACTAGCCCCCCCCTTCCGAAGGCAGATTCCAAACGACACCGCCATAACCACGGAAGGCCCTGGAGGAGGGTCAGGAGTTCCACTCGCTCTGCCCCCCAAGACGTGGTGTCGGGACCGGGGTGAAACAGTGTGGAGCTTGGAGAGCAAGAGTGCGCAAGTGGGGGGTGAAATCATCTCCTTTTGATGCGGTGGAGGCAGAGTAGGTGCTGACTCCGTAAGGGTCCTGGGCTGACACAGTGGAAGCTTACAAAAGCAGCGCGGAAGCTTGTGACGACGTGGAGCCGGCACAGACTGGGTTTGCTGTTTGAGAAGCCGAGGTGCCGGAGTCAGGGGTGAGCTGACCGCCTCTGCATTGCAGCGGAAGCAAGAAGAGTATGGAGGAGGACAGTAGCTGAAGCCTGGAGAGCCGAAGTGCAGGAGTGGGGGTTGAACTGACCTCCTCTTGACGTTGCACTGGAGGCAAAACTTGAGTGGATTAGGAGGACAGCTGGAGCTTGGTGTGCAGTCTATGAGCAGGGGCCGACATAGACCACAGATGGGCCAGCACTCAGGAACAGCGGACACTCAGGACAAGTGGATTGCCACACCTGTTGTTGACGCCGCCGATCCTGGGGACACCGACGCTATGGGCACAAGTGTGCCGTCCGTCCCCCACATCCTGGTTTTCAGTTCCTCTGGCGTGTACTTTGCGCATTCCTCCTCCATCACCTTGAAGAATTGCACAGTCCTGGCATAGAACCCTGCAAGTTTATCATCAGATTGAGTCATACCATTGGGGACAGCGTGGGGAGACTGTTGCACCTCGGCTTGGTGTGGCGGGGCGGAAGGGAGCGACCTCCGCCCCATGAATGTTGGATCTATAACGTAAATGTTTCTTATTCTTCTCAACTCATTTGGACTTACCTGAAAGTGTGTCAGAAGGTGTGATGGAAGAACGTTGTGTGATAAATGAAACAAGCGGTCCTGACTGCAAGATAAAGGGTAGAGGCTCGATGTAGTCCGTATGTAATTATTACGAGGCGCAGTCTTACGTCTTGGCATGGTGCTGTTGTGGCGGCGACCCCAGGATGCAGAGAGCAGGACCCAAATGCAGGTAAAATGTATATTTGTCATTATTGCTGCCGATCCAGCGCTGACCGCTTGTGATGCTAACACCATACAATGACAAAGAAAAGTGTGCACACCTGAACTACATGGGCGGAACTCAAGTTAGTAGCAGGTGCGAGTGATGAAAGAAAAGAAAAGCACGCAGACATAGTACAAGCAAAAGCGGAAGAAAATTTGACATGTTGTCGTTCATCCACAATCCTTATGTGAGACCTGAACACGTCTTTCGCTTTTCACTGCATTCTAAAGATATAATTCCAGCTAAAAAGAGGCAGCTCCCTATTCCGCCTCCAAAGCCAAAAACCTCCAACAAGGTTTTATGGTTTGATGTACATGCTGTGAGCGTGCAGTACTTGCAGTATTTTGCCTATTTTAAGCATTAGCAGAACTTCCTTCCTGGGTTTATAGGCGGAGGAGGGGCATACCATGACGTGCATTTTCTACTTTTATATCTTCAGAACGCACAGAAAAGAGAAAGAAGTGTGTTCACGTCTCACACGAGGATTGTGGATGATGAGCAAAATTACAAAAAAGTGCAAGAACTTACAAAAAACTTAGAAAGATGCCAAAAACGTACCACTTTCACACAGAACGGGAGGAGCAATTATTTTCACTTTATCATTATCTATCCCTGCCCAGCTTTTATACATTTTTGATGCAAATGTAGGTTGATCGATAGCCAATGGGAGAAGACCGCGCCCTTCACTTCGAATCCCGGGGGAGCAATAAGATGTTCTTGGGCGGTGCCGGTTGGATGATGTCGGGTTGGTTTGTTTGCATGCGATGACTGCTGTTCTCAGGTAGCATCCCATGATGACTTGCCTGGTGGGGGCTTGTGTGGCTCCTTCCTTGCCCTCTGTATTGACCTGTACGTTCACCTTGGCTGGAGATCCTTTAACCACAGGAACACGTGATCTCCGTTCCTGTGAGTGTTTAGAAGAAAACATTCCAAACCCCCACTATCTACCATCAATCTGTCACTAACAACTATGAACTCTATGTGACCTTTGCATTAAAATTATAAGTTTACTATGAAACTATTAATAATAATAGTATAAACCCTTCAATATTCATTTGGGGACTACGTGTTGCTTGAAACTTAGAAGATGTATTTCCAGATCTGAGAGAAACCTTGTATATTTAACCATAATAATAAATAATTAACTACTTTATGACTTCTAGCTAGTTAGCCCTTTTGAGACACAGTATCAGACTGATAGAGATAGTCGCGCGTTGATGACGTCACATGCAAGCGCCGGCCACTGCTGCTACTACCACATTCTTGTCGGCGACCTTTAAGTTTTACGTGGCAGGCACCTGTACTTTGCTCTTACATGATTCTCAGGTAACCATGTTACTTCTGCGGAGAGCCGTCGTTGCGGTGGTGCGGACGAAGTGCAGTCGCTCGTTTTGTTCCTCAAAAAGTCTCCAGATGGACCGAAAAGTGAGTACCCGGAGCGTTCTTATAACTCAAAATTAGGTTCGGTTGGTATCGCGACGCATCGGAGTTAGCTGGCCAAGCTAAATCGCGTTTATTCCTTGGCAGGGTTTGGTGCTGGGAGTGTTCCAGAAGAAGGGGAAGGAGGGCAGCCTTCAACTGACGGAGGCCGCAGCAGGTTTTGATCGCAAAGTGTCCGGGAAACTCTCCGAACTGCTGAAAATGTTTGTTTATCTATCCTCTTTCTCAGGGCGTTTCGTGTTTAGCCGCCACGTGGCCCCCAAACGGGTCGTTATCGTTAAAAGATCGAAATAATGCACACAATAAATACAACAATATAGACCATATAATTATTTCATTTTAAGTAGAAAGGGGTTGATGTTAGTTTGCCAGTACAGTAGTGCCTTGGTTAACGCCATTCATTCATTCGACTCAAACCAAAACAAACTCTAACCAAAGCAAATTTTCCCCAAGAAAGTATAGTAAATCCAATAAATCTGTTCCAGACACCCAATAATGTAAACACAAAACACATTTTATAAGAAGTTATAGTTTTGCATGCAGAAAATGATGCAAATGATAAATTAATGGACAACTGGACTTTTACCTGTTGTGGGGGGTTGGGGGCATCAATTAACACAAAAGAAACACATTGTGCTGTAACCACAATTTGTAATATATATATATATATATATATATATACATATACATACACACACATATATATATATACACACACATATACATATATATATTTATATATATATATATCAACATTGGTTAGCACCCATGACTCGTACGGGCCATCGCCTGGATGTAAACTGAAAAACGTGCTAACCGGGGCAGATGTTAACCGAGGTACCACTGTACTTTCATTTGTTTACAATGTTGGATATAGTCACCCTTCTTTAATTAAATTACAAACTAGACATATCCGATAGCTTGTCATACTTCAATATTACCCAAGGCAAGCAAGATACTTTGGTTCTTGGTTATACCAAGGGTTTACTGGTTGATGATGATTTAGAATATATCGCTTTTTCTTCTTCTCTTCAACGCAGTAGCAATTGATTGACGGTCCCTAGTATAAACAACCAGCGATTAGAGCGACACTTCCCATGCGAGCTCCACACACAACGAGAGAGCAGTCTGGGCACATTGAGGGAGAACTACCGCTGTTGCTACGGAGACAAATATCTAATGTTCAACGTGAAACTAACTTCATTACGCTGCAGAGTGAACCCTCTTGTCATCCAGCCAGTGCGTTAAAGAGAGGGAGTAAAACAAACACTCATGCACACGTCAATTTATTGAGGCCAGTAAAATGTTGTTGTATTATTATGTAAAAGTTATTTTTTGAATTACTCGATTAATCAATTATCATGACAGGCCTACACATGGCTAGTGCTTCACTGGTACATTATATTCTCGGAGTACTCCCACAGAATTCCTCGAGGAACACTGTCGAATGCCTTCATGTAGACTGGTTGGACAAACTCACAAGGCACCCTCAAGGATCCCGCCAAGAGTCTAGAGTTGGTCCACAGTTCAACCACCAGGACGAACACCACGCTGCTCCTCCTGTCTAGAAGATCCTCCTCTCTAGAACCCCTGATTAGACCTCACCAGGAAGGCTGAGAGGTGTGGTCCCTCAAAAGTTGGAACACACCCTCTGGTGTCCTTCTCCTTCAAAACAGGACCACCCTATTTAAGGCCACTCCAGAGGCACAGCCTCCAATGTCCATGCGATGCTGCAGACACGTGTCAACCAAGACACGCCCATCATCCAGGGCCTTGAGAAACTCCGGGTGGATCTCCTCCACTATTTTAAGACACTTTGCAGTTAACATCCAGGGGGTGGACTACATAATTTTAGCTTTATAGGCTATTCGAAAATTTGGAACAATGTTTCTGCTAAAGTATGTCAAAACGATCACACAATCTTCTGCCGTCACAGTTCCGGGCCGGCTCTCAAGAAAGGCAAAACCAGAGTCTTCTACGGAATCCACAAGGTAAGAAAGTGGCATTAGAAGAAAGCCAGACTTCCAGACTAATCACGTGTGTTCTCCAGGACTTCCCGTGTGTGGCTGTGGTGGGGCTGGATGACATCACAGCAGGTGTGTGCGGGGCAGAGAACTGGGACATCGCCAAGGAGAACATCCGCCAAGCCGTGTCTGGTAAGGTGCTCTGCTTGTCTCCCTCCGAGGATATGATGCTAATGTCTGCGACGTGGGTGAGAGATGTTCTTCTGTCCTTTCAGCGGGCTGTCAGGCACTTCAGGACCTGGAGGTGACTTGTGTGGAGGTGGACGGTTGCGGCGATGCTCAGTCGGCAGCAGAGGGCGCCCTTCTGGGCTTGTTTCAGTACGACCAGCTGAAGTCCAAGAAGAAGTCCAAAGTGAGCGTGCAGCCTCATGACAGGTAGACCTGCTGGAAAATGCAATCGTTGCGTACTTCATTCAGTATCCCGTACAACCACCATTTCTCGAATTCTCAAACTATGGCCATAGGTGTGTATATTTGCTCAGTACTCTGTACTGCAAAGAGTACTGTGTGTAAGTACCATTTATTAGTATGGGGGTACATTATCATATTATGACAAAATATATATGTATGTGTGTATGTATAAGTGTGTGTGTGTGTATTAATGTGTAGGGTTTGCTTTGGGTGTGACCAGGATGGACGGGATCAGGAATGAGTACATCAGAGGGACAGCACATGTTAGAGGTTTTAAGTCAGAGAGGCCAGACTCAGATGGTTGGGACATGTCCGGAGGAGAGATAAATGAATATATTGGTAGAAGGATGGTGAGTTTTGAATTGCCAGGCAGGAGGCCTAGAGGAAGACCAAAGAGGAGGTTTATGGATGTAGTGAAAGAGGACATGAAGGTAGTTGGCGCAAGAGAAGAGGATACAGAAGACAGAGTTAGATGGAGGCAATTGATTCGCTGTGGCGACCCCTGATGGGATAAGCCGAAATGAAAGAAGAGGTTTTTAATGTTAATTTGTGATTTAAAAAAAACAATTACTATACTTAACCTTCTACTGTAGTAAAGTATTGTGCACATAAAGTCCGTACAACAATACTGTATATTTATACAATTTTTGTTTTAAATATATACCGTAAAGCTTCAATGTTACGTACATCTTAATTATGCATCATTCATTTCTTTAAATTTCATGGAATTTCAATTAGACTTCTTCCAGTTTTAATTGTAATTCTGCTTCTGTATTTCGCCTGTTTGCAACCGTATGTCAAATTTTAGAGGTCATTCTCAATTCAATTCAGAATTTTTTACAGCCCTGCTCTATGTGTATGCTAGCGGCCCCGCCTCCACCCACCGAGACAAAGACTGTCGGACTGAAAAAACGGATCAGTCCTTTTAGGCTGCTGTTCTATGGAACACACCAGCAAGAAGTGTGTGACCTTGTGTGTGTTTGAACTCAGTGCCGACTTGAAAGCGTGGGCGAAAGGAGTCCTGTATGCAGAAGGCCAAAACCTGGCACGCCTCCTCATGGAAGCTCCAGCCAATCACATCACTCCCACTGCCTTTGCCAACACTATCCAAGAGAAGTTAGTGCAGCACGGCGACCGCGTCGTAGTGCAAATGAGGTTTGTTTGTTGCATGTTTGTTTCACTTAAACGTTTTAAATCATCAAACACATTTAAATGTTAGTCAATGACAACGCAACTGAGGACAAAATGCAGTTCGTAAATGAAACTTTTTTTTATAAAGAGAACAAAATCCCACCTTCCTGAGCCAATACATTATCGTGGTGTAGGTGTTTGTGTGTCCCAAAGCTAGGAGCTAAGTTGCTTGGGCTTTCATGCCCCTGGTAGGGTCACCCATGCCAAACAGGTCCAAGGGGAGAGACCAAAGAGTGGCTCGTCAGTCCCTATTGATGAGAAATAATGTTGGACCTACATTTCCCTCTCCTAAACGCCTGTCACCTGGGCCTGGAGTTGAGGTACATTGGCGAGCCTGCACCCAATGCGTTTGACCGAAGAGCAAACGCATTGCTGGGAGTCCTGCTGGGACCTTCTCCTTCTGACAGGGAACTCCCAGTCAGAAGGAGAAGGTGCTTTAATTGATGAGCTCCTTCCCTCAAATCGAAGGAGGTGTCAATCATTAAAGTTGACCAGATGGAAAGGGAACCTGCAGGGTCTGGGCCCTCCATGCCACCAGTTTGACACCCCCACCGTTGGCAAATGAAAAAACGTTTTATGCAAAACCTGCCCTGTAAACGACATACCATTTCACAATAAAATCACAGCTCTGTATTAAATATAAAATGCATATTGGATGGTAATAAAAACAGCCACATCCTACTACTTTCAGATCCAAGGTGTGGATAGAAGAGCAAGGCATGGGAGCGTTCCTCAGCGTGTCCAAAGGCTCAGAGGAGCCGCCTGTTTTCCTGGAGCTGCATTACAACGGTTCTTCCGACAGCAAGCAGGACCCGCTGGTCCTCGTCGGCAAGGGCATCACCTTCGACAGGTAAGCACGGCGTAGCACACGCGCGTCGGCAGTGTTTGACTCCGTTTTCCCCCTCCAGCGGCGGCATTTCCCTCAAGCCTTCCGCCTCCATGGATTTGATGCGGGCCGACATGGGCGGAGCCGCCACCGTGTGCGCAGCCGTCGTCACAGCAGCCTCCCTCAAACTGCCAGTCAACATCATCGGTGAGCCTCTCGATTGACACGAGGCTGTCTGTCATTCAAGTGAATGATTGTGGGGGGTCCCCCACCAGGTCTGGCGCCGCTGTGTGAGAACATGCCCAGCGGAAAGGCCACCAAACCGGGTGACGTGGTCACGGCCAAGAATGGAAAAACGATCCAGGTAGGTGAAGCTAGCTTACACACATTTCTATCCCTAATCCTCTGATGTTGTTGTTGTGCGTGCAGGTTGACAACACCGATGCGGAGGGAAGACTCATCCTAGCCGACGCACTTTGTTACGCACACACCTTCAACCCCAGAGCTGTTGTCAACGTCGCCACATTGACAGGTGGAGTACTTTGTGGACATTTCCTTATAGTCACACAATGCGTGGTAAAACTAGTGTGATACGTGGCAGTTATCTACAACCCTTTATTCACAGTAATACCTCCAATATGGCGGGTAAGTGGTTCCAGGCCAGACCGTGATAAGTGAATTTCTGCAAAGGAGCATTTTGAGCGAAAAATACAGGGCAAGTTTCCAACAGGTTCTACAAAATATCACAGGCTGATCAAAAAATGTAGGATTACTATTTTGGTGTGAAACTCTCCCAGTGCTTGTCTAGTTTATAAATGGAATATTATTTAGTTGGAGCATAGAAAAACTGTTTACCACTTTTATAAATACGCTTTTTTAATATTATTAGAGCCTTCTAGACACGAAATAACATCCCTATAGTTACCTTTACACTCTTATTACCCAATATAGTAGATAAGAAGAAAATAGACTCATTGCTGTAAATGTGCTCCGTTGGTGCAAAAAAGAAGGAACGTCGGGGGTTCAGAGTGGAGTTTTAGCTTGGTGTGGGTTGCTCGCCATCTTTCTTCTTTACGGAATCATGTGGTTGAGAAAATATCGACCCCCGTTGCAAAAGAATCAGTGGAATCGCCACAAACGCATGCTAGTAATGTGCGGATCGATACTGAAACGTCAATACCGCCGATACAAGCTCTTCATGATCTAAAGTCGTTTCTGAAAAAGTGATACTTTTGATACTGTATATTGGCTTGGCTTTATTGTAAATCACCCCAGTTGGTCAATATACTTCACGCTTTAATATATATCAATAAATGACAATGATGTTTTGTATTTTTTATGCTTTATGATTTGAAATACTGTACACTACATTTTTAAGATGAGTTTGCACGTAGTATTGAATTGGTATCGCTAATACCAGCCTGAATTTTACCCAGTATCAAATCAGAAATGACTCAGAAATGATACAGTTCACACTGACATAAAAAAATGAGATATGAGCAACAAAATCGTAGTTGACCTGCAGTGTAGTCCTAGTGTACAATTCTACAAAACATTACAACATCTTTAAATCCGTCTTCAGAATGCTTTATTTGTATTAGACTTCATTTCGACATTTTTATGGTTGAAAGTGCAATAATGTGTGCAATTTGCTTAAATATGCACTTTTGGACTGATAACAGGCCGCATTCAACAACAAAACAGTGATGATTCATTAATATATTTAAAAAACCAACTAATATATTTAAAAAAAAAAAAGACTTGGATCTCTGTGAGTAGTATCAGACATGCACACGGTAGTATCGCACCTGTTCCAAACTTCCAGCACTTTTATTTTGTCACATTTTGTATTGGGCTGGTTTCATGCAGACGGCAAGGAGGATTTCACAGTGTAGCTTTCTTAATTCTCAAACTCCGACAGAACAAGCCAGCATCTCATACAACTCTTATAGAAAACGTTCATTACGAAATACTTTCATTTCTGTGACTTTCGCTTTCTGTTTGATAGCAGCTTTTTATGGCAAAAATGTATCCTCCAATTGTACATGAAATTCACGCCATTTTTGTTTATATAGTCTAAAAAAAATAAACTTTCAACCGACCTTCTGCTGCCTTCAGCAACACAAACTCGGCGCGGCACTTCCTGTATCGGGTACGTCCAGCCATCAAAATAAACAATCAACCATGCACAGTTACACCACACAATGCATTCACTCCCAGTGTTGCCAACTTGGCTAGAGCTGTCGCTAGATCTGGCGACATTCTCAAAAGCGACTAGCGAAAAATGTAGCTACTTTTTTGTGCCGTTTTCTGGCATTGTGAAAGCACGTATTGTCTCACTGCTACAAAACAGCGGCATCTGCTACATAAAACTCAGGATCTCATCATTGGCTGGACAGTGTTCATCATTGTGTTATGTGTCGTTACCGCCTGTTGTCGCCGGTCACTCACAAAATGGCATTGCAAAAATGGTACTAACGAAATTGTTTTTTTTCATTTACAGCTCAGGTTGGAATTTTTTATTTTGCTGTGCAGCAAGAATTTGCAGTGTGCAGAGAATGCAACATCTGATTGCACGCACGCAGCTTAGAGGGAACGTTGATACTAATATATACACTGCTAAAAAAAATAGAGGAAGACTGAAAACACATCAGATCGAAACGAGGGGGAAATGATCTTAAATATTTTTCCGGATAATAAGTAGGTGATGTATTAGTAACAAAATGATGCCCCATCATTTGATAGAAATGAAAATGATCACCCTGTAGAGGGGGGGAATCAAAAAAACCCAAAAAATGAAAGTGAAAAGATGATGCAGCAGACTGGGCCATTTTGCCAAAATGTCCTTGTAGCAACTCAAAATGATTCTTAGGAGTTTGTGTGGCCCCTGGTGTGGTACCTGCACGCTACAGGGGTTGCACAAGTAGTCCAACTCCTCCAGGATGGCACATCAATACGTACCGTTGCAAGAAGGTTTGCTGTGTCTCCCAGCACAGTCTCAAGAGCATGGAGGAGATTCCAGGAGACAGTAGTTACTCCAGGAGAGCTGGACAGGGTCGTAGAATGTCCTTAAACCCTCAGCAGGATCAGTATCTGCTCCTTTGTGCAAGGAGGAACAGGATGAGCACTGCCAGAGCCCTACAAAATGACCTCCAGCAGGCCACTGGTGTGAATGTTTCTGACCAAACAATCAGAAACAGGCTCCATGAGGGTGGCCCTCACTGCCCAGCACCATACAGCTCGATTGGCATTTCCCATAGACCACCAGAATTGGCAACTACGCCACTGGCACCCTGTGCTCTTCACCGATGAGAGCAAGTTCAACCTGAGCACATGCGAAAGGGTCTGGAGATGGCGTGGAGAACGTCATGCTGCCTGCAACATCATTCACCATGACTGGTTTGGTGGTAAGTCAGTTATGGTCTGGGCAGGCATATCCCTGGAAGGATGCACAGACCTCTACAGTTTTTTGAGCAGTGTATATTTTGTAGTATGGTTGTCCATGCCAAGGTCCATGGGTCGATCGAGCTTTTGTCTTGATTAAGTGTTAAGGACGTAAAAGGGTCTGGAGATGTCGTGGAGAACGTTATGCTGCCTGCAACATCATTCACCATGACTGGTTTGGTGGTGGGTCAGTGATGGTCTGGGGAGGCATATCCCTGGAAGGACGCACAGACCTCTACAGGTTAGATAACGGCACCCTGACTGCTATTAGGTATCGGGATGAAATCAATGGACCGATTGTCAGAACCTACGCTGGTGCAGTGGGACCTGGGTTCCTCCTGGTCCATGACAATGCCCGACCTCATGTGGCTAGAGTATGCAGGCAGTTCCTGGAGGATGAAGGAATTGATACCATTGACTGGCCCCCACGTTCACCTGACCTAAACCCAATAGAACTCCTCTGGGACATTATGTTTAGGTCCATCCGGCGCCATCGGGTTGCTCCTCTGACTGTCCAAGAGCTCAGTGATGCCCTGATCCAGGTCTGGGAGGAGATCCCCCTGGACACCATCTGTGGTCTCATTAGGGGCATGCTGACAACCTGACGTTGTCAGGTTTGAGTTGCTACAATGACAGTTTGGCAAAATGGACTATTCTGCTGCATCATTTTTGCACTTTCACTTTTGGGGTGTCTTTGATTTCCCCCCCTCTATAGGGTGATCAATTTCAATTTGTGTGTATCTATCTATCTATTGATACAGATATCTATATCTATAAATATCTATATTTATATATCTATAGATAGATAGATATGATCTATCTATCTGTCTGTCTATCTCTATTTCTGAGTGTGTGTGTGTCCAATACACTCATTTGAAGCATGGTCACATTTAGTATCTTCATGGCATCACAAAACAAAAGGGTTGGAAGTTTTAATGACAGTGAAGTTCACCAACTTCCCCACTAGATTTCCAACCCACACAGAACGAACGCTTTCCTCCACTTGTGTATGAGAGACGTCCGGTGCGATACATTGTAGGTTTCTGTGAGCATGTTTTAACATTCAATGTGTCTTCACGTTTCTCCAAGGTGCAATGGACGTTGCGCTGGGATCAGCAGCAACTGGAGTCTTCACCAACTCCGACTGGCTATGGGAGCAGCTTCACAAGGTCTGCGCTAGAAATATGTACACACCTCCCTCTGCGCTTCCCGTGCGACACAAAGAGTGCGTATGTGCACGTGTGTGTGTGTGTCTTTGCAGGCTAGTGTGGTGACCGGTGACAGAGTGTGGCGGATGCCTCTGTTCCAGCACTACACCAACCAGGTGACCGACTGCCAGCTGGCCGACATCAACAACATCGGCAAGTACAGCCGGTACGTAACGCTCTAGCTCTCGGATGGCGGCGCAGGCATCGCAGCTTACAACCGCTACAACCGCTTGAGTTCCCTCGTAGGTCCGGCGGAGCGTGCACAGCCGCTGCCTTCCTGAAAGAGTTTGTCGCTTCTCCTCATTGGGCTCATTTGGACATTGCCGGAGTGATGAGCAACAAAGATGAAATCCCCTACCTGAGGAAAGGCATGTCTGGAAGACCGACTCGCACCCTCGTGGAGTTTGCCGCCGCCTTGTCTCACCAGGGATAACCAAATGACAAAAAATATATGACATGGTCAGTTGGTGACGTATAGACCAGCTTTGGAAAATAAATCATGCACAAATGATCATAATACTTACATTAATAAAAGCAATTTATTTGGCACTGTATGATAGATGTATATATTAATAAATGATCAATTATTAGAAACTGGGGTATTGTCATAAAACATATGTATAAAGTGTGTGTACAGTGGGGCTATCAAATGATTAAAATTGAAATCCGGTTAATCCGTTTTCAAATTAATCATGATTGATCACCATTTGCAACTTTCAGTGGCATACAGCGTGGGCATTTTTACTGTACTGTTTTATGAACAAAAACAGGACATTTACATTTGAAATGAAAATGCGACTCAAGCAAAAACAGCAGACATCTGAAAATGTCAGTCTGTGGCAGTCAGGTTGCTATAATGGTGGTCTTCAGCTCTTCTGTGTTGTCGGGTCTGATGTACCTCATTTTCCTCTTGACAATACCCCATAGATTTTCTATTTTCGAGGCGTCTCAGGCGTTAAACCTTTTCACAATATTCTAATTTAATAATACTGAATTTGGGGTTTTCATGAGCTGTCAGCGATAACCATCAGAATTAAAATAAGTAAACACTCGGGATATACCGGTCATGCAATGCATGAGTTTCAGCTTTTTTGTGATGTTCTAATGTATTGAACAGCACCAGCATTTGGTGTTGGAATTGCACTGCTATTGGTGCGTTCAGGTGGCCAGGCTGTGAGGGGACACGTGATTCTTCCGTCGGCCGCCATAACACAGAGGTTGGCATGATGATGACGTAAATTTCTCGTAAAGTATATCTGGTCCGCGTGCGTCTGAAAGATTTAACGCGCTATTTTTGACAGCCCTAGCATGCAGGTGGTAAACGTAGACACGTGTGTGTTCAACGTAACTTAAAACCATGACGCCTTTTTTTATTTTTGTTCCGTTTGCGCATGCGCAAAGACTAACCAGGAAGTTGGAACTCGCCGCCAAACGGTCTAGCAATGGCGTCGTCCATGAGCGGGATATTCCCAGGTCAGCAACCGCCAAACGCACATCCCGTTGCGGGTGCAGGTGGACCGGGCCAACCCGGATTCCCCGGTACTGCGAGCCGGAGCCAGGGAAGCAACACGCTGGTGGATGAACTGGAGGCGTCGTTCGAGGTGGGATGCTAATAGGCTAGCGTGCTTTAGCCGCTAGTGCTAGCTGTTATTAGCATGTCTGCCTTCGCGTGACAGAGAACGTCTCTATACCTAATCGAAGACTTACGTATGTATTTAGAACGCGTTAGTTAAGGGATTTTTGTGTAGAAAGTTCCTGACTTGCCCGAGCTCATGTAAATTGCTTGGGTGTGAGTACGAAGAAGTATTAGTGTATTATTAGTATTACATCCTTGCATGTATGATCTAAACCGCCATTGTGATGTTATGGTGTATCTCATTTAATAGTATAGGTGTAGCCTAATGATTACGTCTTTTTCTGTGCATTCATTGTTCAGGCATGTTTTGCATCGTTGGTAAGCCAAGACTACGTCAACGGCACCGACCAGGAGGAGATTCGAACCGGTCCGTGAGCACTTCTGTTTGATTTTGTACTACGACTCACGCGCCCTCGGGTTTGCCATGAAAGAGTTGTGGTTGTGGCTTACAGGTGTGGACCAGTGCATCCAGAAATTCCTGGATGTGGCCCGGCAAACGGAGTGCTTCTTCCTGCAGAAAAGGCTTCAACTGTCCGTGCAGAAACCAGAGCAGGTGGTGAAAGAGGTACCCGCAACATGATAACAGGCGTTTGTGGCCACCAGTTATCATGCATTGTAAAGAGGTAGCTTTCCCTCGCTCCAGGATGTGTCGGAGCTACGCAACGAGCTGCAGAGGAAAGAGATGCTGGTTCAGAAGCACCTGTCCAAACTGCATCACTGGCAACAAGTGCTGGAAGACGTGAGCGGACAGCATCGCAAACCCACAGACCTCCCGCCTCCCGGATCACTGGCCTTCTTGGAGCAGGCGTCGGCTAGTTTGCCTCCTGCCCCCTTAAAGCCAAATTAACTCAGCAGAAGGTGCGCTTCTCATGAGTATGCATGCATTTTGAGCAAAGAACCTCTATCTACTGCTGTGTGCGTTTGGACTTGGGGAGTATTCCTGCAAATCAAATGAGTGAATGAATTTGAAGTGGGCAAGCAGAGACCACCTACAGCGTGGGACATTTGCAGCACACCATTTTGCAACCTCCTTCAAACACAAATGAGGCACAAGGTTACGAGTTCATTGCCCTGTGGTTACTTGGCGTCATTTCACAAAAACCACCTTTGTAAGTCATGTTCACTTTTTGCTGCATGCATTTTGGTGAAACGAAGCATTAACCAACCACATAAAGCAGGTGGCGCTAAAAAACAACGTACATTAAGTCGCAGTTCACATCCACCTTGCAGTGGTCACACCGCCACCTACAGGATGGGAGTAAAAGTATACCTGCACATGATTTTGCAATCAAACGATAAGCAGTATAGGAAAAAAAAATGAATGAATCGCTACTGTATAAAAGAGTAAAACAGTATTAAGGCCATTCAGATAAGACACAGAAAAAGGCCTGATACTGTGTGAATACAGTTGTTTTTTGTAATATTTCACCTTTTTTGTAAAATGTTTTTTTTCCTTGTAATTCTGTGACTTAATCTCCATAGTGTTTTTTTCCCAATTTCATTCTGACCCTTACACTACTTTGTAGCACATGTGCTATTTGTTTTTTTTTTTAATTTTCTCAATTTGTGTACATAAAAAGATGTAAAAAATGTTTTGACTGGGAAAAACAAGTCAGTGTATTGGCGCCTTCTCTGAACTGTGGCAACATGGGAGCCTCAAAACCTGACCAGAAAACGATGATTGGTCAACATTATGGTTTGGGGGAAGGATACAAAAAGCTTGCTCAAAAATTCCAGCGGTCAGTTTTCCGCTGTGAGGAAATGAAAGACCACAAGCACAGTTCTGGTTAGGACCTGGAGTGGCAGGCCAAGAAAACTCTCAACCCAAGGAGCAGCTCCAAAGACCTACAACATGATCTTGCTGCAGATGGTGTCAATGTGTCATTGTGTTCAAGAATCAGTGACAAAGTTGAAGTTGCGCCGGGACTGGATACTTCAACCAGACAACCCTAAACAGAAGCTCAAATTCTACCAAGGCATTTATGCAAAGGAACAAGTACAACACTCCGGAATGGAAGCTTAGTCCGCAGACCTGAATATGATTGAAAAGGCGGGCTGTAGATGCTGGGAAACCATCAAAGCCGACTGTTTTGTAATGAAGAACGGTCAAGGATACTGTGAACCACAATCCGCACCCTCTTTGGGAGCGATCAGAGGCTGGTAATTCTGCAAAAGGAGCATCTACTAAGTATTTCTGATTTTTCTGTTGGGGTGCCCAAATTTATGCACATGCCTAATTTTGTTTAACTAATTATTGCACACTTTCTGTAATTCCCCAAAACGTCATTTGACTTCCCCAATATGACAGTTTGTCTGCTATACGATATATTTCACCGAACTTGCTGATCCCAACAACTAATCATTTTATGAAGGGAAATCGTGACAATGATCAAATGCACGTGGTTCTATGCATGCATGTCATAATTGACTCCACGCCCCGCCCTCCTCCAGGTACACCTCCCGTTGACCCCCCCAAACAATGCTGGTCCTGCTGTGTACTGAAATGCTTTGGTTGGATTCATTTGAAAGCTTTGCAGAGCTATTTAACAACCACGTGGAATTCCACAAACGCTTCTAGTAAAAGTGTAAAAAAAACATCGGATCGGATGCCGAAAAATGACGGATTTCTGGCGTTCTACCGGGCCGCCGTACCTCTCGGTCTTCCACCGCTAGGGGGCGATGGCGTTTCCTTGGCTGACATCTTGGGGGCAGCGAGGACCATCTTTGCCGACACGGCCCTTTTTGTTTGTCCGTCTAAAGCAGCGATTGGGGAGAAATAACATGTAGCTGGGTCCGTCCTCCCACCCCGGAGCGAGGAGAGCAACACGACGCGGCCGTTAAACTCTCCCTTCCCTTCCCTTCCCCCTCCAGCTCTCTCGGGGGATTAGCCCAGAAGGCTGCTATTAGCTCCGTTCGAGCTAGCCGGCTCTTGGCGGCAGCTGTATCCGCTCGGAGTGTCACTGCAGTCGGGCTCAGATGAGGCAGCCTGGCGGCTAGCGCGGCGGGGCTGCTGTCGGTGTGTGTCACCGCCTCTGGACCGGCCCATTCCCCGGAAAACAAAGAGAATAGCGCTGATATGGAATGGTGCACGCCACTGGGCCAAGTTTGAATACCAGCGGAACCATGGACAGTCATCCACTGTAAGTAGGACAGGCAACACGGGGGGGGGGGGCTACGAGGACGGGTTGTGTGCTCGCTTGGCCACGCGCACTATCAGCATGTTGCTGGGAAATTTGGCGTGTGCGCGCGCGCGTGCAACCTGCAGAACCGTGTTTGCGTGGGCGTGTTTTTGTGCACAACGCGCCGCACATCGACACGGGCGAGAGCTCGCTGTCACCACGCAGCCTCCACCGCTTTTGAATCGGCGCACGCAGTCTCAATCAATTTGTGAAGACATTTCTCCCTCCCCCGCGTGATTCCTCATTTTTTACACCCTTCATCGCCACCCGTCCGCGCGCGCGCACGCAACGTCAAAAGACGCGGCTGCTGAAGTGGCCACAACATTAGGTACACCCACGAGAGCCTTTACAAATGGAGAGTTTGTCAGAATATAAAAATGTTTCTGTTTACATGCCCTGCATTGCAAATTTTTAGTAGGGCTGTCTGTCGATTAAAATTTTTAATCGCGATTAATTTTTGTCCGTAGTTGAACACGCAGTAATTAACTTGTAATTAATCGCAGATAAAGTTTTTATGTAAAGCTCATTGTGTAGACAATGCCAGTGGTTATGACTAGGGGGGGGGGGCGCAGGGCTACCACAAACATTTTTGTTATTGCCCCATTTTATCTCCAAAAAGGGGGCGGGCGCTACAAAAAAGTACCATACGATATACAACCTAGAAACGTCCCGGTCCACATTTTTGGCCATCCGATTTCTTTTATAGCCTTGCTGATCCGATCCGATAATAACATTTTTTTGGTTGCAAACATGAATTTGTGGAACTGAATATACTTATAAGGCCGCACGGTGGTCGGGTGGTCAGCATGTTGGCCACACAGAAGATTTGGGTTTGAATCTCTGTTGGGCATCTCTGTGTGGAGTTTGCACGTTGTCCCCCGTGCACGTGTGGATTAGTCCGCCTACTCCGGTTTCCTCCCACATTGCAAAAACATGCCTGTCCATTGTCCATAGATATGCGGTTGGCTGGCAACCAGTCCAGGGTGTACCCCGCCTCCCGCCCCAAAGCCAGCTGGGATAGGCTCCAGCATACCTAATGAGGATAAGCGGCATAGAAACTGAATGGAATATAGTTGTACACTCGTATACTGCTGTATAAATGACAATTAAAAAAAAAAACCTTCCCTCTGGACGACGTAGTTTGTGACAAATCAACTCACAGCAACTCAAAATTGAAAAAGTTAAAGGGAATACGTGTGGAAATACAGTATAAAGAGACTGGATAATGTAGAAATATACAAATGTCATCAATTTGTCTTTTCTTTTTGGCTATGGGCCAAACAGAACGTTCGCATGTTAATCGTGCTAAAAAAAACGTGTTATTAATGCTTTTATTTTGACAACCCTCATTTGTAACCATTATAACATGGATGTTTATTAATATAATAGCTGTCTGAGGTGATTAGTACATGTTTACATGCTTGCCTAATGTGTGTGTGTGTGTGTGTGTGACAATCACAGGTGTACTAGACTTTGTCCACATGCTCTGGACAAAGAAGATGGTGTGGAGAGACAAGGTCCAGTCACGCTCAACCCTCGTCACATGAGAAAGGCTTTTAAAGTCATGAACGAACTGCGCAGGTAAGATTTGCCTTGGCATCAAGGTAACGCAAAAGAGTGGGGTGGAGCGCTAGCATGAGCATAACTACAGTTCCAAATAACAGCAGTGCAATGCAACTAACCTTTCACAGGATTTGGCAATCCTGTGAACGACTAAACTAATATTTAGTTTTTTATAAGTGCTTCACATCTGAGTGGCATGGACTCAACCAACTTGTGGCACCTTTCAGCTGTTATTCTACTCCAACGTTCTTTAACAACATTCCACAATTGGTGAACATTTCTTGGTTTTGCTTCACAGACAGCATTTTTGATGTCACCCCACAAGTTCTCTTTTGGATTAAAGCCCGGGGATTGGGCTGGCCCCTCCATAGCATAACAACATAACAAGATGTGACTGGTTTACTGGTGTGTTTGGGGTGATTGTCTTGCTGATTGTCTTGTCAGCCATTTTAAGGGCATGTTCTTTTCAGCATAAGACAACATGACCTCTTCAAGTATTTTGACGTATGCAAACTGATCCATGATCCCTGCTATGGGATAAATAGGCCCAACACCACAGTAGGAGAAACATGCCCATATCATGATGCTTCACTGTCTTCACTCCAACTTTTGTTCCAACTTTTTCAATTACAAATAATTACAACTTTATTCCTATATTATGATTTTCTTTTTTCCCCAAACTAGTTTTCCAAAAATGACTTTATTTTGTGTTGTTTTGTTTGTGCCTCATAATATATTTTCAAAAACTAACATACTGTACTTTTGTCTTTTCATTTTAATGTTAATGTTATCTTTCCTCATAAAGCTTATTGTCATAAAATTTAATCAAGAGTTTTTCTTTTAATGTTTGGACTTTTCGGACTATTTAAATTTTTTTTTTAAAGCCTACTTATGACTTTATTTGTACAATATTTTAACTTTATTCTCATAACATTATAACTTTTTTTGCGACCTAATTGTGATGATTTGTTTGTTTAGCATAATAGTAACTTTCCAAAAAATATATATTTTTCTTTAATGCCCTGTGCCACTTAAGCAACATTACTCTTCCTCCATTACAATTACTCTCATTAGTTTTGCAGTTTGCTCATTAGAAGGAACACCTACACATTCTGGTTTTTAATCATGTTCTAACAGTATGGTGGTCTTCTGTCTCCAGTCAGAGCTTGCTGTGTGACGTGACGATAGTGGCGGAGGACGTGGAGATCGCCGCTCACAGAGTGGTCCTCGCCGCCGGCAGCCCTTATTTCCACGCTATGTTCACGGGTACCATCCGCTCCACTCCTTCTTTTCTTGTGTTTCTAAAACGGGACTGGACACATTTTGTTGTGCTAAAGGAGAGATGGCAGAGAGCCGAGCCAAGCGAGTGAGGATAAAGGAAATGGATGGATGGACGCTGGGACTACTGGTGGATTACATCTACACTGCAGAGATACAGGTCACAGAGGACAATGTGCAGGTACGGCGCGCACACACACACACACACACACACACACACACATACACAAACTCTGAACTACTTCCTGCTCTCGCAACCTTCTGTCTAAAGCAGGGTGTCCAAAGCGTGGTGTCTAAAGCGTGGTCCGGAGGCCATTTGGGAAAAATAACACATTTTAGTAACTAAAATTATTAATTCATTCATTTTCTATACCGCTTATACTCATTAGGGTTTTAGGGTATGCTGGAGCCTATCCCAGGTTGTAAAAAAAAGTTGTTAAAAAAAAAGGTACAATGTTAAGGACAAAATATAATGGGAATAAAGTCAAAACTACCAGAAGAAAATTTGCATGCAGAAAGTTGAACCATCGGTAGTTGGAAAAACCCCAGCAGCAGAAATGGAAAAAGTAAAGTCAAAGTATTAAACACAAAAAGTAGTATTGTAACGACAGAAAAAAAATGCATTTTTGAAAATAATGCCATTTTAGTTTAAATTATGATGGAAAAACACTTAAAAAAAAAAAAAGTAAAAACAATGAATATCATTTTTGGAAGTTGTAATTTTACGTTAATAAAGTCAAAATATGTGTATAAAGTCAAAATTACAGGAAGTAAAACTGACAAAAAATAGAAAAACACCAGTAATTTGACAGGAACAAAAGCAAAATATTACAAGAAAAAAACAAAAAAATTTGATATTTTACAAGAAAAAACTCTGATTTACATACTTGATATATTAAAGAGAGAGACTGATTTTAAAACTTCTAATGATATTTAAAAAAACAATAATGTTGTCATTTTAGTGTAAAAAAATATGTTACAAGAATAAAGTAGCAGAAAGCAGTAGTTGGAAAAGCCCCCAGCAGAAATGGGAGAACATTTTTTTTGTTTTAATCCGATTTAATCTGTTTTCAAATCAACTAATCATCTTTAATCACCGTTTACAATTTCTGAAATATTGAAAAAAGATAAAAGTAAAGACAAGATTATATACAGTGGTGTGAAAAGGTTTGACACACTTTGACACACAATGTTTCAGGTCGTCAAACGAATTTAAATGTTATTCAATGGCAAAATAACGGAACACTAAATGCAGTTCTTAAATAAACTCAAGGGAGTAAAACAAATCCAAACATACATGATTCTGTATGAAAAACTGAGGTTGCAATGTGGAGAGTCGAGGTACAGTAGTGTTCAAAATAATAGCAGTCCAATGTGACTAACCAGATGAATCACTATTATTAGTATATTTTTATTGCTACATGGCAAACAAGTTACCAGTAAGTGCAGTAGATTCTCAGAAAACAAACAAGACCCAGCATTCATGATATGCCATGCCATGCCACGATTGGCCAATTAGTTGTAAGGGTATGGCATTCAAGCAGTGTGGCATTCAATCAGTGATCTAATGAAAAAACAGGTGTGAATCAGTAGCCCCTATTCAAAGATGAAAGCCTGAGGAAAATGGGTCGTTCAAGACATTGCTCAGAAGAACCGCTTGCTTTGATAAAAAAGTCGATTGGAGAGAAGAAAACTTTCGAAAAGGTGCAAAAATTATTTGACTGTTCAGCTAAACTGATCTCTAATGCCTTAAATGGAGACCAAAACCAGACACAGGTGGCAGAAAACGTAAGACAGCTATCAAAATGGATGGACGAATAACCAGAATGGCAAAGCCACAGCCAATGATCATCTCCAGGATGATGAAAAACAGTCTCAAGTTACCTGTAAGTACTGTGACAGTTAAAAGACGTCTATATGATGCTAATGTAGTTACCAGAATCCCCCGCAGAGCCCCTCTGTTAAAAAAGGCATGTGCAGAAGCACAGAACTGGCCTAAAGAAATGGAGGAACATTTTGTGGACTGATGAGTAAAATTGTTCTTTTTGGGTCCAAGGACCGCAGACAGTTTGTGAGACGACCCTCAAACTCTGAATTCGAGCCACAGTACACAGTAAAGACAGTAAAGCATCATGATATGGGCATGCTTCTCCTACTATGGGGTTGGGTCTATTCATCCCATTGCAGGGATCATGGATCAGTTTGCATATGTCAAAATACTTAAAGGTCAGGTTGCCTTATGCTGAAGAGGACATGCCCTTGAAATGGCTGTTTCAACAAGACAATCACCCCAAACACACTAGTAAACCAGCAACATCTTGTTATGTTGTTATGTTATGGGGTGGCCCGCCCAATCCTAGGACCTTAATCCAATTGAGAACTTGTGGGGTGACATCAAAAATGCTGTCTGTGAAGCAAAACCAAGAAATGTTCAGGAATTGTGGAATGTTGTTAAAGAATGTTTAACAACAAAAATGTTTGTACAAAATTTTTGTACAGTCAACGGCAGACACTGCTGTTTTTGTGAACACCCCCCTATCAACAAATTGGCTAATTGCACAGCCCTAAGAGCGTGCATATCATGAATGCTGGGTCTTGTTTGTTTTCTGAGAATCTACTGCACCTACTTGTTTGCCAGGTAGCAATAAAATATACTAATAATAGTGAATTATCTTGTTAGTCACATTGGACTGCTATCATTTTCAACACTACTGTATATAATCCTGCCCAGTCATTCACCTTTCTTTCAATAAAATACAGTACAAGTGGGCATATTTTAGACATACTGTGAAATTGTTGGTAATCATGATTAATTCATCGAAAACTGTAATTCATTTGAGCATTGGAATCATTCGACAGCCCCAATTTTCAAGCATTGAGCAACAATACAAAAATATCAGGCATTCAGAAGATGTGATATGTCATGTAATAGTTTTACATTTATTTTTACTTTTATGTCAGATGTAACGAGACACACGCACACACGCTCCAAAAAGTTGAACTTTTGTCTCATCAGACCACAGAGTATTTTCCCCAAGGTCCTGGGGAACATGAAGATGTGTTCTGGCAAAGGTTTTTGTTCAGCAGTGGTGTTCGTCTTTTTGCCCAGTACCTTTTTTCTGATGGAATCATGAAGACTGCCTTTAACTGAGGCAAGTGAGGTCTACAGTTATTTGGATGTTGTTGTGGGGTCTTTTGGGACCTATTGGATAAGTCCTCACAGTCATTTGTGGGTAATGGCTCTCACGGTGGCGGTGGTGGTGATCTTGAACCTATAAGTGTGACAAGCATGTACAAAAATTAGAAATCAGGACACTTTTTCATGCCACTGAATATAATGTCTTAACATATTTACATGTGTTGCTTTATAAAATTAAAACCAAACACCCTTGGACACCCGTGATCTAAAGCTTAATACCCTTTTGCACTAACACCGAACATCTTTGCATCCAAGTCTAGCTGACGTTCCCTACAAATCATGGAAATAGAAATAATCTGGTCCAGTGTCAAAATAATAATCCGTCGCATATGCGCTTTCCTAATGGTCATAAAAGTTTAAAAAGCTAACCACTGCTACCCACGAGAAGTTAAAGCATTATTATCATACTGTCTGTTTTGCATTGCAGGCTCTGCTGCCAGCCGCAGGTCTTCTCCAGCTGAACGAGGTGAAGAAGGCGTGCTGCGAATTCCTCAGCTCTCAGCTCCATCCGTCCAACTGTCTGGGCATACGAGCCTTCGCTGACCTGCACGCCTGCTCCCAGCTCCTGACGCAGGCCAACAGCTATGCCGGTACTCGAACCATACGTGCAACAAGTTAGTTCTAGTCAAGACGAATAATGATCTGGAGTGTATGAGAAAGCGGCAAGGAACGGGTAGCTGTATTTCACCATTTGTTAGCAGGTACATGACGTAACACGGCAGGAGACTGCTTTGCCAGCATCAATAGCTGATGAATAGCTGATGATGAAATATAATTCAAGTTATCTTAACCACAAAGAAGCCCGGGCCTTACTTTGAAAAAAGTCATAATTGTGCAGAGACTGTTTCCTAAAGGTGCCAACAAAAATTATATATTCATAAAAACAAGATGTTTATAAATTCAAAATATGTATACATATATTGTAATATTATACATTAAAGACAATTATGTATATAATAGTAGTAGTAATTTTATTCGGTCATTTCAAACAAAACGCACACCATCAAATACATGTATACATACATAATAATCCTCTCATGACCGAAAGGGTTAGGCTGAAGTAACAGATACTTATTACGCCTAACCCTGTTTAAACTATAAGAAAATCCCAAGATAATACAGCGTATTCACAGACATATGCAATTTTACAATGTACAAACTAATATATATTAAAAAAAACAGCAGCAACAAAAAATAAATAGAATAAATAACACAATAATGTGCCGGCTCATTCAGAAGCCCTATAACTTTCAAAAAGCAATCTTTTATACAGACTTTTAAAAGCTACAATTGTATTGGATCTTTTTAATGCATCAGCGAGGTTATTCCATATACAAACTCCTCTAACAGAAATACAATTCAATTTTTTATTTGTTTTAGTTTTTTCAAATATACCTGTTCCTCTGAGGCAGTATTGACTCTCTCTAAGTTCAAATAAGGTTTGTAGACATGGCGGAAGCAGGCGCTTAGATGCCTTATACATCACAATAGCAGTACACAAATCAACCAGATCGAAAAATTTTACACGTTTCAGCTCAGTAAAAATTGGATTTGTTGGCGCACAGTAGTCTGCGTGCGTAATAATTCTGACTGCTTTCTTTTGAAGTAGAAAAATATCATTTAAGTTAGATTTATAGGTGTTTCCCCATATTTCCACACAATAGCTCAAATATGGATGAAACAAACTATTATATAGAATATAGCGAGAACTTTGATTCAATAATCNTTTAACGTATTTAAGCTGATACGTGATGGTTTGTCTTTCCAAAGGAATTTTGAGATGTGGGAGTCCAGTGACTTGAACCACTTGGAGGATGGTTTGGTGGGTATCATTGAAAACAAATAATTAATTTTCGGTAGAACCATCATCTTGACGGCAGCCACTCTCCCCATGAGTGATATGGGTAGACGTCTCCACCGCAAAAGAAAAAAATTCAAGTTATCTTAACCACAAAGAAGACCGAGCCTTACTTTGAAAAAAGTCATAATTGTACAGAGACTGTTTCCTAAAGGTGCCAACGAAAATTATATAATTATAAAAACACGATGTTTATAAATTCAAAATATGTATACATATATTGTAATATTATACATTAAAGACAATTATGTATTATAATACAGTATATATAAAATTTCTTAAAATACTTAAATACTTAAAAACTTAAAAATAACATTTAAAAAAACAACAACCAAATATACACTTGTATTGTAATATTGTGTATTAAAAATAATGATCTGAATATTAAATAATCTTCATAGATATTCATTACCATAATCTCATTTCCCCTATCCTAATTTCCATAAATGACAACTTTATTGTGTTATGTTTGTTTTCATGATTTAAATTCACTTTAAAAAAATTAACTCTATGTTGAAAATATTAACATTTTAAAATATACATACAACTTTTATGTTATTTGTTATAGTTGTTGTAGGCCTCTGTCGGTCAGAGCTGACCATGGATATAGTGTCCTTGTCCTGGGCTTGCAGAAGAGGCCAATGCGAGAGCAAAGCAAAGATCGCAGCGATATAGATTGTCTGGTGTAGTGGAGTGTTGGAGGTCCTGATGTTGCTTTCTGTGCACTCGCTTTTATGCTGCTGCATCCATCAGCGTCTTTTTGCCTGCTTTCTGCTGTCGAGTAAGGGTGTCTTTCCACTTTGAGCGGTCGGCTGCGGTGTCTTCCCAGGAAGCAGCTTCGATGCAAACACCCTTCCTTTTCTCTCTTGACAAAGTCTTCCCTCTGGTGCTTCTTTTCCCTGCTTTCACGTCCCCATAGAGGATGTCCTTGAAGATTCTCACATCCTCCATGTGGGGGACGTGGCCCAGCCAGCAAAGTCAAAAGTGTACATGCTGGGGAGGCCGGCGAATGGCAAGGCTTGAGCTGTGGTCACCTTGTCTTGCCATGAAAGGCCCAAGATGCGACGCAGGCTTCTCAGGTGGAATGTGTTGAGTTTCTCCTGCCTGACGCAGCATCAAGGGAGAGGTTGTCGGTGACAGTGGAACCCACATATATGAACTTCTGGACCACGTCAAGCATTCGTCAATAGCCACGGAAGGTTGTCTCTCGATGTCTTGTGCCAGGACGATGGTCTGTTTTGGACTTATAGTAAGTCCAAAGTCCTTGCAGCTGAGGGTCTGGAACTCTTGCTTTGTGTGTGTGGTTATCGCGGCATTGTCGGCAAACAACATGTCCCTTTGAGAACCTCGCATACTCTGGACTTGGCCCAGAAACGGGAAAGATTGAATAGGCTTCCATCTGATCTGGTACGCAGATAGATTCCTTCAGTTGCTGTACCAAAGGCGTGCTTGAGTAGCAGGGTGAAGAAGATGCCGAAGAGTGTTGGAGCAAGGATGCATCCTTGTTTCACTCTGCTGCTGATGGTGAAGGGATCAGAGGCGCTACCATTGAACTGCACTATCCCCTTCGTGTCTGTATGGAAGGACTCAATCAAACTCTGACGTTTGGGAAGAACCTTGAATAGTCCAGGTCGAAGGCCTTTGTTAGATAGAGATGTACAAGGGGACATGCTGCTCTCTGCTTTTCTCTTGGAATTGTCTGAGGGCGAAGACCATGTGCGCAGTGGATCTTTTGGCAAGGAAGCTACGCTGCGACTCAATGTTGAGGAGAGAGACGCCTCTGTAGGTGTTGCAGTCGCTAGTTTTCCCCTCATGTCTTGCAGTACGGCCCCTTCTTCCCAGCACTGGCCCAAAATCTTGTGCAGCGGCAGGATGGTTTTGCAGTGCTTGATGAGGTCGGGTGGAATTCCGTCTCTCCCAGGGGCTTTTCCGGCGGTCAGGCTGTCGATGGCCGTGCTGAACTCTTCCACTGTTGGCTCGATGTCGATCTCATCCATGCCTGGCATGCAATCGATGGCATCGAGTGCTGAGGTGGACACAGTGTTTTGCTTGGAGTAGAGGTCGGAGTAACGTTCCACCCATCTTTCCATTTGCTCGCTCCTGTCTGTGATCGCTTCCCCGGTGGAGCACGTGAAGGGGGCCGTCTTGCTCTGCGTTGGTCATAGCGCCTTCTTGATGCCGTCGTACATGCCTCTGATGTTTCCTGTTGTGGCAGATTTTGGGATGTCTGCGCTAAGTTCTTGCCAGTATTCATTGGCGCAGCATCTAGCCGTCTGTTGTGGCTTGTTTCTGGCGGCTCTGAAGGTTCTGCTCGCTCAGGGACTGCTTATACTTTGCTAGGGTAGCACTCTTTGCCCCGATGATGGGGGACATCTCAGTCGACTTGGCTTTAAACCAGTCGTGTGATTTTGATGTCTTCTCCCCAAAGACTGCCAAAGCTGTGCGGTGCATGGTGTCCCGCAGTGCTTCCCACTTCTCTGTAGCAGTGTGGCCTGATTGTATGGTGATCGTCATCTCCCGCTCATGCATCTGTGAACTTCTGGTAGCTGTCCAGTGGGATGCAAGATCCCTTCCACCGACAAGAGCATCCCCTGGCGCCTAGCTCTGCACCAATTGTGCATAGGCTTATCACGGTATCTGCCGCTCCCTGAGTTGTATCAACGCCGTGAGCGAAGCTGGAGTTTCCTCTCCAGGTGTGTGGTCGGACACCGCCAAGGCGGCGTATTATGCGGGACAGACTGTTGCCCATGCAGCATATCCTCCCTCTTCACGGCGCTGATGGATCCAAAGGTACAGCGACGCTGTTACGGTTTCGCACCAGCGACATCGCGGAAGCTGCCAGAATGAGGTTGCCTGACAAAAGTTGTATCCAAACTGTAGGAACAATAAATAACTTGACTTTCCGTTGCTCATTTGGATTCAGAAATTGCTTATATGAAAGGCAAAAGCCTCTAGATTAGGCTTATTATAGCAACATAAAGTCTTGTGTCATTCATTAACTTTTATCATTGAATGAGGGCAGAAAGATCAGATTGTGCCTGGACAAAAGTCTTGTCATATACTACAATAATTTATGCAGGAATTCTATTTTCCATTGTAAGCTCAAGCATGCTACAAAATTTGAAAATAAATTCAGGGTGCCTTGGTAAAAAGAATGAATATTGTGTATGACAATCTAATTGCTAAAATCATCTGAAATGGCCAGGAAATCAGTCTTGCATGACTCCTAGACCAAAATTATTTGGTTTCATCTTCTAAGCCTTCATTTAACCCCAGACTTGCTGTCTGCGGTTAAATGTTGTCTGGGCTGGCCATTCCTGGAACCTCATGAACCTTCTTCACTATTGGTGAAGACTGAAGTGCGAGAAGGAGCTGCTGAAGTGTGCTTTCGTTTGTGATTTGGAAGCATTACAGCACGCATTTTTGACACTTAAGGCTGTTGATGTTGCCAACCACCCTGCAGCTCTCTTGCTCACCCCCATGCTGGTTGTAACCAGCCACCAAACGTGACTGTTTTCTGGTTGAATCTTGGGTTCATGTGGGTTCCAACAGGTCTTTTGCAGTATTTGTGGTGATTGGGATGCAGTTTAATGAATGATAATCAGAACCAAAAAAATGAACCTTTTCAACTGTCCATCCTTTATGCAAGCTGTGGCCCTTGGCATATGCAACACCATTGTTTAGTTCTCTCTAAATTCCTGTTGCCATTACCTTCCAAATTACAAGGTGCCAAATTCTTCAGCAGGTTGGTGCCCCTTCTCACACTTCAGCTTCTACATCAAAGTTCCTGATAGGGAAGAACCTCAAAATACAAAAGCTTTGGCCAACCCAATCACCCGACATGAACTTAACTGAGAATAACTGTTTGGGGTCAGAGGAATAAACCTTTATGAAGTCTCGAAGTCGTGCACGGCTGCTTTCCTTTGCCATTCCGGATGACTTCATCAATTATTGATGAAGTCCTGCAATACCTTGAGAGTTTATATTTATATATGAACTATTTACTCTACCGAGGCACCCTGACTTTATGTTCTGATGTTTTTATAGCATGTTTGTGTTAAGTAGGAAGTAAAATATAATTTCTATTATACATTATTTTGGTTTACGACAAGACCTTTTTTTTTTCTCAAGACTTCTTGCCTAAGCACAATCTGACCTTTTTATCCTAATTAAATCATAAATTTCAATGATAAAACTCATAAAGCATAAACTAGAAGCTTTTGCCTTTCCTATAAGCTCCTTCTGATTTCAAATGAGCACCAAAAATGAAGTTATTATTTATTGTTCCCGCAAGACTCTTGGCACTGTGTATATATAAATGTTTTGTTTTTTTTACTTAAGTTCCATTTTTGCTTTAGTAATCATTTGGAGTGCATGAAAAAGCTGCAAGGAAAACTAGGCTGTCTTTGACCACACAGTCATTTATGGACAAATGTATTTGGATAATAGCAACACAACCAATAGTGTAATGAGCTGAGCACTGATGGATAACAGTGTGCGGGAGATGACGGACCGTGGATGAGACAGAATGAGAGCAGGATGACTTGAGTAGAATAGATAAAAAAAAAGGTTGCTACCTAGTTCAAATGATGAATTTTCCTGCAGAGCAACATTTCACGGAGGTAGTTGGGAGCGAGGAGTTCCTGAATCTGGGCATGGAGCAGGTTTCCAGCCTCATCGCCAGTGACAAACTAAGCATTCCCACTGAGGAGAAGGTGTGAGCACACGTCAACACACATGAAACCCGCAAGGGACGCCTCATGGTGTTTCTTTGCAGGTCTTTGAATCTGTCATCGCTTGGGTCAACCATGACAAAGACGTCCGCCAGGAGCACCTGGCTCACCTGATGGAGCATGTGCGCCTGCCCCTTCTCTCCAGGGAATACCTGGTGCAGGTATGCTTATTCAAAGGACATCCACTTATGATGTATTGCTTGACTTCCAAGTTGTTCTCTTTTCAAGCCCATAGGAAATTGTGTGAAGTGAAATGGTCCGTTCCGGGGTCAAACTGTGGCCATCATAAAACCTTTAGCTGTACAGTCGCACTTTGCAGTCGCACAAGCATATCTGTGAACCTTCGCATTTTCTCCAGAAAGGTCGCCTATGTTGCCCTTTATTCCCGGCACCCTGACATTTTAATTGCTTCCCATATTTCAACTTTTTAAAATTACTTTATTGCAATGAAATTGCGTATGACCTTACCCTTTAACATTGCTTCTTTTTTGCCCTTCAAAGAAATGTCTGATTCAACAATAATGTTGGCCTGCATTTTATTTACATTTTTCTATTTATTGTCAGTTGAATTACCGTATTTCAACTTTAATGAAAAAAAAAAAATCCTCACTGCTTCTGCACAGCCCAGCTTCCGGTACACATCCTGTAGCTGGCCAAGTCCTTACATAAATAATAGGGATATAAATCTCTGTGTGATAGATGATTCGCCAAACATTTATTAACACAGTTATGTTGTCTGGGGCTTTACGCCCCCGGTAGGGTCTCCCAAGGCAAACAGGTTCTAGGTGATGGGCCAGACTAAGAGTGATTCAGAAGACCCTTATGATTAAAACCAAGAGGAGTGACCGCACCACGCACGGACGTGGGGCCTCACCCTGGAGCCAGGCCTGGGGGAGGGGCTCGCAGGCAAGTGCCTGGTGGCCAGGCCTTCACCTGTGGGGCCTGGCCGGGCCCAGTTCGAAGAAGCAGCACGGGAGCTCCCCCCGCAGACCCACCACCTGCAGGGGCTAGCATAGATTTGGATGGGGGTCGAGGGCGGGTGTCCGGGCGACCTGGTTTTTGGCGGCCAAATCTGGTTCTTGGGACATGGAATGTTACTTCTCTGGTGGGAAAGAAGCCCGAGATTGTGGAAGAGGCGGAGAAATTCCGACTAGATATAGTTGGACTCACCTCAACCCACAGTTTGGGCTCTGGAACCAAATTTCTTGAGAGGGGCTGGACCTTGTTCTACTCTGAAAGTTGCTGCAGGGGAGAGGGGGGGAGCTGTGGTGGGCTTATTAATAGCCCCCTGGCTTGGTACCTCTGTGCTGGAGTCATCCCCAGTGAATTAGAGGGTTATTTCCCTACGCCTTAGGGCTGGGGAAAGTGTCCTGACTGTGGTTTGTGCGTATGCGCCGAATGAGTACCCAGCCTTCATGGAGTCTATCAGAGGGGTTCTGGAGAGCACCCCAGCTGGTGACTCCATAGTTCTACTGGGAGACTTCAACGCCCATGTGATAAATGACAGTGTGACTTGGGCGTGGTTCGAATGAACGGCCTCCTTGATCTGAACTTTTGTGCGGTGTGTTGTTGCTGGACTTCTGTGCGAACCACAGTTTGTCCATAACAAACACCATGTTCAAACATAATGATGTCCATAAGTGCACTTGGCACCAGGACACCCTAGGTCGCAGGTCTATGGTCGACTTTGTGGTCATATCATCAGACCTGTGTCCGCATGTTCTGGACTAGCGGGTGAAGAGAGGGGCTGAGCTGTCAACTGACCACCACCTGGTGATGAGTTGGATTAGAGGGCGGGGAAGGATTCCGGACAGACCTGGTAGACCCAAAAGCGTAGTGAGGGTGTGCTGGGAACGTCTGAAAGAGTCTCCTGCTCGTCAAGTCTTCAACTCTCATCTCCGGCAGAGCGTCGCCTGCATCTTGAGGATGCACAGAATTACGTTCCTCCATTGCTGAGCAGACCTGAACCCGATGGTGGACACCGGGGGTTAGGGCTGCTGGCCCGCTGAAGAAGGAGTCCTGTCAACCATGGATGGCGTGCGGGTCTCCCGAAGCAGCTGACAGGTACCGGCAGGCCAGGCGGCATGTGGCTTTGGTGGTGGTCGAGGCAGTTTAGGTATCTCGGGGTCTTGTTCACGAGTGAGGGACGTTTGGAGCATGAGGTCGACTGACGGATCGGTGCAGCGTCAGCAGTAATGCGGTCACTCTACCGGACCGTTGTGGTGAAGAGATAGACCATAGATAGAGTCATGAGTTATGGGTCATGACCGAAAGAACGAGATCGCAGATACAAGCGACGGAAATGAGTTTCCTCTGTGGTGTGGCTGGACTCACCCTAAGAGATAGGGTGAGGAGCTCGGCCAATCGGGAGGAGCTCAGAGTAGAGCCGCTGCTCCTTCACATCGAGAGGAGCCAGTTGAGGTGGCTCGGGCATCTAGTCCGGATGCCTCCC
>QODF01000175.1:148916-163731 GCA_024372805.1 Oostethus manadensis
AAGACCGGGAAGTCTGGACTTCCCTACTGAGACTGCTGCCCCCGCGACCTGGACCCGGATAAGCTGAAGAAATTGGAATGGAATGGACTGCAGAAAATGATGCAAAAATATTTTCAACCGGAGTAAATGTGTATGTACAGTAGCGTTCAAAATAATAGCAGTCCAATGTGAGTAATGAGATTAAGTACTATTATTAGTATAATTTTATTCCTACATGACAACAAGTTATCAGTAATGCAGTAGATTCTCAGAAAACAAACAACTATTTAAGGAAGAAGCTAGCACTTGTTGAACATGCATTTCTCTTTCAAAAACCTGAGGAAAATGGGTCGTTGAAGACGTTTTTCAGAAGAACAGCGTACTTTGATTAAAAAGTTGATTAGAGAGGGGAAAATTTATAAAGAGGTGCAAAGAATGTTTGGATGTTCAGCTAAAATGATATCCTATGCCTTTTAAAATAGAAAGTAAAACCAAAGACACGTGGTAGAAAGGGAAGACAACCATCAAAATGGATGGAAAAATAACCAGAGTGGCAAAGGCTCAGCCAATGATCAGCTCCAGGTTGATAAAAGACAGTCTGGAGTTACCTGTAAGTGCTGTGACAGTTAAAAGACGTCTATGTGACGCTAATCTATTTACAAGACTCCCCCGCAAAGTCCCTCTGTTAAAAAAAAAAGGCATGTGCAGAAGAGGTGACTATTTGCCAAAGAACACATCAACTGGCCTACAGAGAAATGGAGGAACATTTTGTGGACTGATGAGTAAAATTGTTCTTTTTGGGTCCAAGGGCTGCAGACAAACTCTGAATTTAAGCCACAGTACACAGTGAAGACAGTGAAGCATCATGATATGGGCATGTTTCTCCTACTGTGGTGTTGGGCCGATTTATCCCATAGCAGGGATCATGGATCAGTTTGCATATGTCAAAATACTTGAAGAGGTCATATTGTCTTATGCTGAAGAGGACATGCCCTTGAAATGGCTGTTTCAACAAGACAATCACCCCAAACACACAAGTAAACCAGCAACATCTTGTTATGTTATGTTATGGGGTGGCCCGCCCAATCCTAGGACCTTAATCCAATTGAGAACTTGTGGGGTGACATCAAAAATGCTGTTTGTGAAGCAAAACCAAGAAATGTTCATGAATTGTGGAATGTTGGAGTGGAATAACTACTGAAAGGTGCCACAAGTTGGTTGAGTCCATGCACACAGATGTGAAGCACTTATAAAAAACTAAATATTAGTTTAGTCATTCACAGTTTTGACAAATCCTGGAAACAAATCCTGGGTTTTGGGTTTGTAAAGTGAATGGCAGATACTGCTATTTTGTGAACACACCCCTTTCAACCAATTTCATTTCAACTAATTGCCGTAATTGCGTACATATCATAATTGCTGGGTCTTGCAATAAAATATACTAATAACATTGATTAATCTGGTTAGTCACATTGGACTGCTGTTAACTTAAACACTACTATACATAACAAAGCTGAGATGCACGTTTAAAAATATTTATATGTATATACTGTGTATATACAGTGGTAAGAAAATGTTTGGGCACCCCGGATAAATTACAAGATTTTCCTTTATAAATGGTTAGTTGTTTGGATCAGCAATTTTTGTGAAATATATCAATAGCAGACAAACAGTCAGAAGTGAAATAAAGTTTTTAGGATTTACAGAAAATGTGCAATAATTATTTAAACAAAATTAGGCAGGTGCATACATTTGGGCACCCTTGTTGTTTTAATGCTTTGAATACCTTTTAGCACTAATTATTGGATCACAAAATGTGTTTGTTCATTTCTTTTGGCCATTCTCTTTGCTGTGTCTTCCATATGAGCGGGTGGAGGAGGAGTCTCTTATTAAGAACAGCAGCGCCTGCAAGGACTACCTGATTGAGGCCATGAAGTACCACCTGCTGCCTGCTGACCAGCAAGCGCTGATGAAGACGGCACGCACGCGTATGAGGACCCCTGCATGCTGTCCTAAGGTTCAAAGAGGAAAATCTCATCACATTTGGAAAGCGCCCTTAACAGGCTCACGCAACGTCTCCACTCCACCAGGTGATGGTGGTGGTCGGGGGGCAAGCCCCCAAGGCCATCCGGAGTGTGGAGTGTTATGACTTTGAGGAGCAGCGGTGGTACCAGGTGGCTGAGCTACCCACCAGGAGGTGCAGAGCAGGTAGGGAGACAAAGATGCAAGTGCCACAAAGGTGTTGGTATTTTGCAAAGTAAAACTTTTTGTATGGAAAAAAAACTACACAGACAGGATTGGTCGGATCATTTAAAAAAAATTCCTCCTATGTTCGTTTGGCAAGTTGTTGCTAGGCAGAATTCACAGGGCTCAATCAAAAGTGCCCCAGAGCACAGTAGCCATCCATCCATTTTGGACGCTTGTCCTTTGAGTCATGACCATATGTGAGGGGAAGAACGTAAATCGACCAGTAAATTGTGTTCCATTCTTCCCTCAGACCCCAAGGTATTTAAACTTTTTCGCTTGGGCAGGATTTCATCCCTGACCCGGATCTGGGAAAAACCATGAACTTGGACTTGGAGGTGCAGATTGTCATCCGAGCCGCTTCACACTCGGGCACAAACAATCCAAAGAGATCACGGCTTGATGATGCCAACAGGACCAGATCATCTGCAAAAAGCAGAGACCCAATCTTGCGGCCACCAAACCCAGACCCCCTCAACGTCCTGGTTGTGGCGAGAAATTCTGTCTAGAAAAGTAATTAACACAATCTTTGACGAAGGGCTGCACTGATGGAGTACAACCCTCATGGGAAACGGGCCCAACTTCATGTTGGCAATGCGAACCAAACTCTGACACTGGCCATACAGGGAACGAACAGCCCAAATTAGGTAGTCAGGTACCCCATATTCTCGGAATACTCCCCAAACAATTTCTCAAGGAACACGGTGAATGCCTTCTGCAATTCCACAGAATAGATGTAGACTGGGTGGGAAAACTAACATGCACCCTCAAAGACCCTGCCAAGAGTGTGGTGGTCCACAGTTTCACAACCAGGACAAAAACTACACTGCTCCTCCTGAATCCAAGGTTCAACTATCTGCCGTGTTCTCATCTCCTGAAGCCCTGAATAGATCTTACCAGGAAGGCTGAGAAGTATTATCCTACGATATTGATCATCCGGTCCCCCTTCTTGAAAAGTGGGACCAGTTTGCTGGTCCAGAGGCACCACCCTTGATGTCCATGCGATGCTGCAGAGTTGTGTCAACCAAGAAACACCCAGAGCATGCAGGGCCTTAAGGAACTACGGGCGGATCTCATCCACCCGCGAGGCCCCGCCATGGACGAGTTTTTTTCCCACCACCTTGACAACCTCAGCCACAGGGATAGGAGTGCCCTCTTCAAAGTCCCCAGGCACTGCTTCCTCATTGGAAGACGTGTCGCTGGGATTGAGGAGCTCTTTTAAGTATTCCTTTAAATAAAAAACAGTCAGGACCCTCCTCCCACCCGAAGCAGAAAGGGAAAACTACCCTCTCGTTCACTGGGTTAAAGTCCAATGATCCCCTGAGCCAGGGGGCAACAAGGGTCGCCGCTGGGTAGTCCAGCTGCAACAGAATTATGAACTATAAAAAATAAAACATTGGAAATTAAGAGTATGTTAACCTTGTATTCATATTTATTTTTCACGTCTCCTTCAGGTGTGGTGTATGTGGGCGGATGCGTGTATGCCATCGGGGGCTTCAACGGTTCCCTGCGAGTGCGTACGGTCGACTGTTACGATCCCATGATGGACCGGTGGACCAGCGTGAGCAGCATGCAGGACCGCCGATCAACGCTAGGGGCCGCTGTGCTCAGTGGGCTGCTGTATGCCGTGGGGGGGTTTGACGGAAGCACAGGTGATGCCATGTTGTGAGTGTGTGTGGGTGTGCGTGTGTCACTGATATTTGTTGTACTTCAGGGGTGTGCTTGTTTCAGTGGCTATCCCAAAACACACCAACAACATACAAAACACATACAACTGGAAAATGCTTAGGATGTCAGAATTGTTACCGCGAGGCTTCCAGGGGCACCAGATTTCAGGGATATCAGTCTTTGGAGACTTATGATGTAGTACTTAAAACAAAGACAGCAATAAAAATGTACTTTTTCATTCCACCAACTTTCTTGTTTTGTTTTTTGACATTTGCAGCATATTTTTTGATCCTGCAGCATTTTATGTGATTGCAGCGTTTTTCATTTGGAGCATCTTCCCGCCAACCCATTTACAGGGAGGAAGGAATTGGTACGATTTGGAATGGATTTTTTAATTTTCAACAATGGTAGATATTTCAACAAGATATTTGCTGTGACTTATCTGATAAGCCTTTGAGGAAACAAGTTATTGAAAACTTTAAAAAGTTGCTTTTAATAATTATGCAGTATAATTCTTACTCCTTTTCATGCATATTGTCAATTGATCAAAATATTCAATCTTGATTAATCACATTTTTGTCTATAGTTAACCCATAATTAATTCCAGATAGAACTTTTTATCTATAATAAATAGGGCTGTAAATCTTTTGGTGCACTTTTTTTTTTGAACAAACTACATTAGTTTTATGGAAAGACATATCAGTTTTGAAATTTTGGGCCATTATGTTAGTCAAGACGTTTTTGCATTTTAATGCGGGTGCTTGTCCCACCTTCACTGGCCCTTGAACGCACCAACTTGCGCCTATGCTGCACAGATGGTCTACTACACTGTATTTTAAACCCTTCTCTTTCGCCTCATGTATGGTCCCTGATACTATGGGGATACATAAAAATGGGATTGGATGATCTTATTGAGTGCTAATGTATATACAGTATTTGTTTGGTGCACCTTTGGTGGAAAAACAAAGTCCAGGCTGGTGCTGCTGGATGGTGGGTCTGTGTTCATTTTGTGCTTTGATGTTGTTCCTGTCCCAGTTTCACACAATACATAAATAATATCATTTAAATGGCTATAATGTATGCATGTTTTGTTGAAAATCCTCCACAGTGAATAGCTAGTGTTGCTAATTCTCTTTACAGCGTAGATGTGGAGTATGACACCAGCTGCCATGCTAAGCTGAGATAGCAGCATTTAGAGCACGTTATTATTCTCCATGTGCTCGTGTAAGGGCTTTTATGTTATTGTTTCTTTGGCTCAGATTGTTTGCGTGTCTCGGCAGGGCTGGCCACCATGGAGGCGTACAACGCCAAGAAGGATGAGTGGTTCCATGTGCTGCCCATGAGTACGCGGCGTAGCAGCGTGGGAGTGGGCGTCGTTAATGGTGAGGAGTACAATTCCCACTTCTCTTATAGTCATCAGATGACACAAGCGTCAGGCTGTGTCCTTGATTTTTCCCCTGCGTCGTTTGTCAGGCATCCTGTACGCAGTGGGAGGTTACGATGGAGCGACCAGGCAGTGTCTGAGTACAGTTGAGGCCTACAACCCTAAAAGCAACACGTGGAGCTACATCGCCGAGATGGGCACACGACGCAGCGGTGCAGGTGTGTTTGGTTGACCCGGGAAACACTCCACGCGCCCTTCATGCGCCATGTGTCGTCTTCAGGCGTGGGCATGTTGAAAGGCTTCCTCTACGCCGTGGGAGGCCATGACGGCCCCTTGGTTAGGAAAAGCTGCGAAGTGTATGACCCTGCCTCCAACAGCTGGCGGCAGGTGGCTGACATGAACATGTGTCGCCGCAACGCAGGTGAGGCGCAGCGCAGCCGATTTGGAGTCTTATTGGAACATCAAGCGACCGACTGTCTCGTTTTAGGCGTGTGTGCCGTCAACAACCTGCTGTACGTGGTGGGCGGCGACGACGGCAGCTGCAACTTGGCCTCGGTGGAGTTCTACAATCCCAGCTCAGACAAGTGGACGCTGCTGCCCAGCTGCATGAGCACGGGCCGCAGTTATGCAGGTGGGCGTGGCTTGGCTTATTATAGTGATTGATAGTTGAGGCTTGGCATCAATTATTTGAGGAAACATCGTTGACTATTTAAAAAAAAGAATGGTTTGAATCCACAGGTGTGACGGTGATTGACAAGCCCTTATGACTGCAGGGGACAACTGCCACTGGTTAGAAGCAGGAATGCATTCCGCTGAATTCTGATCTGGGATCTGTTGTTGTCCGATTCCTGCATTTGGGTGCACGGGCGCTGGCGTGCCATACGATTGAGGCGTTGCTAGTGATAATGATAATGATGATGATGATGATGTCGGTGAAGGGTTTTTTTTGCACTTAATGTGAGTGTTGGGAAGGTGGAACCTGTGGTGTTTTATAAGCGGGTTGCCGACGCCACGCCCTGCGCCCCCAGGCCCCGCCCACCACGTCGCCGGCGAATCACTACTGACATGAAGCTCGTAAAACTGCAGTAACTCTAAACATGACCGACGGGGGCGGGGGGGACTATTTTGTTTCATTGCCACGGGTGTCCGTGTATTCGTGCGCTTGCCTTTCAAAGTTCTCCGCTGCTTGCCAACGTGAGCCTGTTGTGCGTGCGTGTGCGTGTGTGTGCGTGGATTCTGGAGTCTCACTGCATGGATGCAATACATGTGGACATGTGGCCTCTGACGTCTTTTTACTGGAGCGCCTGAATGTGAAAGGATTCCCTCACTGCTCCTTCCTACCTGCTGGTGATGCCTTTAGCGCTGTTAATGGGAAGCTGGGCTGTAGGTCAGCCACAATGACAAAGTGCAGACGAGACTTTGTGTTGTGTTTCCACCGAAAAAGGCACGTGTATGTTTTCTGAGGGAGGGAGAAGCCTTAATTAAGACGTCCCCTAATGCATGCATGCCAGCCTAATGAGGGGTGAAGGATGTACCAGTGTTTACTGTCACCCGGCAGCCATGTTTGCTCTGATCATTAACAGCCTGAAATCGCTGCATGCTCCCTGAGCTCATCCTCCATAAACTGACATATTATGAATGTGCCAATTTCTTTATTTCTGGAAAGTGACCAAACTTCTACTCTTTTTACGTCGCCCAGCTTCACTTTCCCTCTTTTTTCTGTGGAAAAATTGCTCTACCAGTGACCGGTTTTGTTGTGATCTTCTTGTAGATGTATCGAGGAATGTCAGTGTTGGCTAATGACTTTGGATATGTTTCATTACATAGTTTATATATCGTTAATAAATATGAATCATTTGCTTCTTGTATGTAAAAAGCTGTGAAATGACAAGACAAGTGATCCGTTTTTAAAAGTTTGCCAAATCAGTAAATTGATTTTCTAAACAGATTGGTTTCTTTGTAGAGTGTTTTTGAAAATATATATTTTGTATTTATAAATATATAAATGTATTTATAAATATATCTATATTATAAAAACATATGTAACTTGTATATACTGTACAAAGGTATTATATATATATATACTGTACAAAGGTATTATATATATATATACTGTACAAAGGTATTATATATATATACTGTACAAAGGTATTATATATATATACTGTACAAAGGTATTATATATATATATATATAATTTTTATATTTTTATTATATATATAATTTTTTATATTTTTATTATATATATATATGATAAAAATTATAAAAATATATTATACAATTATATTACTTATATATACACATTTGTTTATATGTTATACATATTTTTTGTAATATAGATATAGACATACATGATTAAAAAACATCTGTCCTAAAAGTATTTTTCCCTGGAGGAACCGCCCCCACCACTTCTGTCACTTTGGCCTCTGATTGGCTGTTGCTGTAGAGACCCTTAGTCTCACTATCGTCGCTCCATTTCCTCGGCCAATCAGAGAAGCCGCTCTTCGCCCTGACGTCAGTCTCCTCTCCCGCTGGCCAATCAGGATGTCCGATGCTTGCGTACTTCACGCGCGAGGCCACGGCTCAGGTACTACACGGCCCCGAGCTTATGCTGAGGTGAGTTCTAGTATGACTAAATATAAGGTTTGCTTACAAGCTAAGAAATGTATTTCCTGCTTAAAACCTTAAGTATTTAATCTGCTTCGCTAGGTGTAACATGTACAGTAATATCACCCGTCGGTTGTTCAGGACAGCTCCCATTTTAGCCTAAATTGCTAATAAAGTTAAATCTTAGCGTAAAAATGGCCATTATGGCGTATTAAATAGCTGCAAAGGTGCGTTTGTATGTTGAATAGCGGAGCTAAGGTGCGTGTTTCTGTCTGGAATTAATAGCAAGTGCTTGGTCTGTGTAAATTGGGTTTGGCCGAAGTTGCTTTTTCAGGAAAGCTGGGATTCCCAACCAGGAGCACGTGTACCCTTAGTGGTGCCCACCCATGGGCACGTGTGCCCTCAGTGGTACTCACCCATGGGCACGTGTGCCCTCAGTGGTACTCACCCATGGGCACGTGTGCCCTTAGAGGTACCCAACCGGGTGTGTACGTGGAAACTTTGAATTTTCGAGGTGATAAGTAAATAGTCGTTTCATATTAGGCCAGAAAATAAAACCTGTGGCACTGCTGTGCTGAAAAGTTAACAGTTGTGTTACATTCTACTTTTTGGGAATGATCGGCACGCGTGATGAGGTTCTACACTGTTATTAACGCACCTCTTTGATAAAATAAAGTTCATTTAAATCAGGCTTTTTGTAAAATCCAAGTGCATGACATACTGGTAGACACTTGAAGCATGCTGAATGCTTTAAATTTTTTTTTACAAAATTGTCTTTTAAATGCTATTAAACAACGGAGCTATTAATGTTTGGTTGACTTTTAAGATAAGAGACATGGTATGTGGTGCGACTTCAACAATGAACTTGTAGTCATTACAGATGAAATAGTGTTTGACAATGACAATGAAGCATTCCTGAACGTTTTGGTAATCTTTCTCCAGAGTGCCGAGTGAACGAACTTATCGCAGTAAGCGCTGCGATAACAACGTTAGTTCTTTGCAAGTCTCGCAAGATATCTCATTTGAGTTCTGCTGTGTATTTTACACCACACGTTGTCAGGCCAATTGTTCAAAGTTGTCTAAATGGACGTGCATGTCAGTCATCAGGCCCCAGCCCGCCTCATCCATTATGGAAGTGAACAACACAGCGGACATCTTGAACTCGGCCTACCTGGCAGCCGAGTACGTGGACGCCATCCTGCCGGGGAACCCCTTGCAGCCGTCGTTGAAGCACGCCTGGGCCTACATGCTGGACAACTACACCAAGTTCCAGATCGCCACCTGGGGCTCCCTAGTGGTGCACGAGTTCATCTACTTCCTCTTTTGCCTTCCAGGCTTTCTCTTCCAGTTCATGCCCTTCATGCAGAAGTATAAGATCCAGCAGGTGTGTGCACAGTTAGATGGGGTATATGATTGTTTTGGTCCCTCCCGTGCAAGGATCTTACCTGTTGTATGTGCAGGACAAACCGGAGACGTGGGAGAAACAGTGGAGATGTTTGAAGATGCTGCTCTTCAACCATTTTTGCATCCAGCTGCCGCTCATCTGCGGCACGTACTACTTCACCGAATTCTTCGACATCCCCTACGACTGGGACGCCATGCCGCGCTGGTCAGTGTCATAAATGGACAGACCGCTGTTCCCGTATGTGCATGTGAATGCACAGACAGGTGTTTGTATCATGTGTGTAAGTTAAAGGTGGACGTGAAAAGAAAGGCAGTGTGTGGACACTTTACATTTTGTGTGTATGGCAGACACAGGTTTAGATTATTTGCATATGTGAATGGACAAAAAACTGTTTATATTCCACTACATTTTCTAAACCTTTACAATTATGTGTGTACGTGAATGGACATACCAGAGTGACCATAAGGTGTCACATGACTTGACTGTTTTGTGGTCTCCAGGCCATACATCCTGGCCCAGTGTTTTGGCTGCGCAGTGGTGGAAGACACATGGCACTACTTCCTCCACCGGTTGCTCCACCACCGCAGGATCTACAAGTACATCCACAAAGTCCACCACGAGTTCACTGTGAGTTCGCCAAGCCAGCCATTTATCACGCTAGCGTCTGGCAAGGTCACCGATTTCGCAACTCTCTGTCCACCAGGCGCCGTTCGGCATGCAGGCGGAGTACGCCCATCCCGCCGAGACGCTCATCCTCGGGGCCGGTTTCTTCATCGGCATCATGATCTTCTGCAACCACGTCTTCTTCCTGTGGGCTTGGGTGGCTTTCCGCTTGCTGGAGACCATTGACGTGCACAGGTGGGGTGTGGAAACGGGACAAGTTTTCATGTTGTGAGTGGAAAGAGAAAACAATATGATGATGAATCAGTTTACTATTAATGCCCACAGATGTCTTGTGTAATGTGTGTTGTTGGCCACTAGGGGGCAGCAGAATGCATTATACAACACTGCATTACTCCTTTATGGAGTGCTCACTTTGAAATTCCAAATTAAAAAAAAATATTACATTAGGTGAGTAAATATTTTCATTAAATTTAATGCATTAGTAGAAATAGTTTTTAGTATTAGCATTACCTTTCATGCTGGGAAAATCACAGGGTTGCATTTGATTTATGACTGTGACCAAATAATAAATATAGAATATATTATTAAATTATTATAACATTTATCCATGAGAAAACCCACACACGCACGGGGAGAACATGCAAACTCCACACAGAGATGCCCAACGGAGATTTGAACCCAGGTCTTCCAGATCTCCTGACTGTGGCCAATGTGCTAACCACTCATCCACCGTGCGGCCTATGACATTTATTAGAGTATTAAAGTATTATAGAATAATTAAATACAATATTAAATTAAATATCGCCTCCTGCAAGAAGATGTATTGTAGCTTACAGTTTTGAATATATCAACATACAGTGTACATGATGGGTAGATATTCTTCCGTATGTAATGTTGCCGTTCAATTTTGTGGAGGATCAACACACTGATGTGAAAAATGTCCGCATGTGGACGGAACTACAAAATAACCAGATCTGGATCTACTGTAGATAGTCCAAGTGGCCCTGATGTTGTGTCTGGTGACTGCATGAGGCTAGCAAGACATAAAAAGAAAACAGTCAAATCTTTTTCCTTGCTCCACCCTTAGTGGGTACGACATCCCAATCAACCCTCTCCACCTGGTCCCGTTCTACGCCGGCGCCCGCTTCCACGACTTCCACCACATGAACTTTGTGGGTAACTACGCCTCCACCTTCACCTGGTGGGACAAGCTGCTGAAGACTGACAGCCAGTACAACCAGTACTTGCACAAGAAGGAGCAGTAAAACGCAAGACCCCACACCCAGAATCTGCTATGGTGTGAATCCGGATGGAAGGTCCTCTGTAGGCGGCTGCAGACTGAAATAAAACCCTCAATTTTCTCCTCCTACTCCTACTATGTTTGGTCTTTATGTGAGGAACAAAGCAAACAAGAAACTGTATAGACTTTGCACTTGACAATGGGAACCAAGCATTTTTTTATAACCCCACTAAGATTGTTTTGTGTTTTCATGATGGAATAAAACGAGGAATATGTTTTGTAATGTCTTTGTGTTGTAATGCTGCTGTGATTTTACAACATACGGTAGCTTTTCCTCCATATTCCCACTACTGCATTGAGGACACGTTCAAATCAGATTGGAATACAATTGGTATGTAGTATTCAGATCAATGGGCGGCAGTCATGACAAAACATTGACGAGACATTAGCTTACATTATCTTAACACTGCACGACGTCATTTGGCCAGCTATGGCGTTTTAAACACAAGAAAATGTTGTCATTGATTTGTGAACTTTACGGACTTTGCCAATATTTAAAGAAGATTGTCAACATAAGCTTTACCTAACTCTACTTTGTCAGTTTCATAAGCAACCAGTTTTAAGTCTTCAGTAAACCCAACATGTCTTCATAAACATCAAAGACCATCTAAAGTTCAACCTTTATCTTCAACAAACCTAACGTACACGAACACTTGCAAACCCCTGCAAAAAGCACCAACAACCTTCCGTTTACATAATGCAGTTGTTCTTAATTATATCTTGTCATGCCCCCCCAAGGGAAAGAAGTGGTTTTTCACGTTTTCATGCAAATATACTGAGGTAAAGTTAGTTTGGATATTCGGCTCTGTAGCTGCAGCATTACTCCTCCCACACTGTGCCTGGACTGCTCTCTCATGGTGCAGTGAGCTTGCATGGGAAGCCGCTCTAACTGCTGGCTATTTTTCTAGGGAACTTTTTTTTTTTTTTTTACTGGAAGAGGAGACAAATTGGCTCTTTTGACGGTAAAGGTTGCCAACCACTGAACTAGCCGGCTTGCAACTAGCTTCACCACATGCTCGCTCCCAATGCCTCAGGCCACTAGCGAGAGGTAAGCTACATATTGAAGCTGCCGCCATTGATGCTTTGTTTTTGTTTTTGAGTTTGGAAATGCTAACGCTAGGTGCTGCGTTCCTTTATGTGTTGCTATGTAAAATGAATTCACCCCAAGAGGAAGATAGATAAACCCCGCTAATGCTTAAAATGAGCAAAATACTATAATATTCCATGTTATTGTGATTGTGCCTGTTACTACATGATCACAGTATGGATATAAAACTTTTCGGAGCTGTTTTAGTTGTGGCCTTTCCAGGCAAAATAGGTGTGTCCCATTACGTGCATTATTTAGCTGCCTCATTTTTACCTGTTTTTGTGTTTTTAGAACACACTGAAAATAGAACGAATGAGTGTTTATGACTCACAAAAGGATTGTGGATGATGGGCCATTGATGGACCAAACATTCCTTCTCAGAGGTTCAAGTTAAACTTAACATAATATCAATGGTTTTGTTTTGTTTTGTGAAAATGGCTTCTCTTGCCTACTTTTTGCTCCTAGGGACCTGGCAGTGCTTCCTCTCAAATAGCTGAGCCACATTTGTTTAGAAAAAGACATGTTTGGGATTGTCTTACAAATGTCTAGCTGCATGTTAGAGTTGCCGTTGTCGTTTATTGTGAACTCCCCCCTTATTAATACTGTCTTGTCTGTTGTATCTGTTGTATATCCCTGTTATGTTTTGGCTCTTTCTGTTTAAGACACCCTGAGTGAGTTTCTCATGTTGAGTATTGATATGCCACGATTCCGCTGGGTTAAACATGTGTGAACTTTATTCTTGTTTTGGTCATATATCTTTACTGCCTTGTAAGCGCAACAATATAAATCCCGAGTGCCACACTTAACATTATACTTACATATAAAGCTGGGGGCCACAAAATATTGTCTCAGCCATTTGAGCCCCGCGGGTCACAAGTTTGAATCCCGAGCTTAAAACAGACAAACTTAATTCAGTTTTCCTTGTAATCATTTCAATAAGAGTGTTGTATGATGTTGAGTGAGGCGTTCAAGCAAACGCTCATACTATAAATTCAGCAGATGTTTCCCCAATTATCTACAAATAAGCTTTGAACTTGAAGTTTTATAGTCATCGAAGGGTTTGGACTTGCGTTTTTATCCGTTTTTTTCTCCTGTTTAAATAGTTTCCAGTAAATGTCATCTATTTTACATTTCTTTCCATTATGTTATTTGAAGCGGAAGTGGCTCTTATTCTGACAGCGCCCACCGGAAGCTGGACTCTCATTGCCGAGCTTGACACTGTGCGGTTTTGCCCAGGTACGCATCCTGTGTTGTGGACAGGAGAGGACGTGAATTTCTAGGCTGCAGGGAGAGGAGAGGCTTTCGGCTTTCTTACCAACACAAAATCTTCTCTTGATCATTTTATCATTTTGTTTTTTTACGCAGACGCCATCGCCATGAAGACACTGATTTTGGCCGCCCTGCTCGGGGCGGTGCTGGTGTCCGCGGCCCAGGGCGCCGACGGCGAGATGTCGTTCGAGTATCACCGCTACGACGAGCTGCGGAAGGCGCTGGTGTCGGTGTGGCTGCAGTGCCCCACCGTCACTCGCATCTACACCATCGGGGAGAGCTTCGAGGGGCGGGAGATGCTGGTTCTGGAGATGTCCGACAACCCTGGCACGCACGAACCAGGTCGGTCCATTTTTTTATGTTTTTTAAAGCAAAGTTGTATTATTTTAGCGCACCTTGAGTCGTGACGTGCATCCTATTTTGCGCATATTGGTGTGGCTGGCGTTGGGTGGGATGCGGAGCGCAGGCGTGTTTGCGTCTAAGCCACAGCCATGCGTAAAAATGGGAAAAAAAATCATTTGAATAAAGAAAGAAAGAACACAAGCTAGAGATCAGCCACCCAAAGCCGCCATTTTGCTGGTCGATGCCAGTCTCTTGGTTTTGATCCGCAGTGGTGCTTGTGTAAAGCAAACTGTGTTATTCCATTTACTCTTATTATGATTACTATAATAAGCCGCTAATAATCACACAACAGCAAAGCGAGCTGACACATATGAACATCATTTTCAAGATATTTGAAAGAAACAAAAGGTAGTTCCCAGCCTTTAGGGAGATAAATGGTTGCACCAAATTTTAAAAAACAAATGAAAAGCCACATATGTATTTAAAAAAAAATATTGCGTCAAATCAGAAAAAGGGCATGCCAAATCTAAAAACAAAGTTAGCCAAATCTAAAAGTCAAATAGAAAAAAGGTCATGCCAAATCTTGAAAAAAAAGTTAGCCAAATCTAAAGGTCAAATGGAAAAAAGGTCATGCCAAATCTTTAAAAAAAAGTTAACCAAATCTAAAAGTCAAATGGAAAAAAGGGCATGCCAAATCTTTAAAAAAAGTTAACCAAATCTAAAAGTCAAATGGAAAAAAGGTCATGCCAAATCTTGAAAAAAAGTTAACCAAATCTAAAAGTCAAATGGAAAAAAGGGCATGCCAAATCTTTAAAAAAAGTTAACCAAATCTAAAAGTCAAATGGAAAAAAGGTCATGCCAAATCTTTTAAAAAAGTTAACCAAATCTAAAAGTCAAATGGAAAAA
>QODF01000175.1:176368-194301 GCA_024372805.1 Oostethus manadensis
GTACGTAGGAATGATGGAAGAAACGTGTAGCGTACGTAGGAATGATGGAAGAAACGTGTAGCGTACGTAGGAATGATGGAAGAAACGTGTGGTTCTTGACTGTGGTTAATTGCAATTTTTCAGTCACTTCATTTTCAAATAATAACCAACTGAAATGACTTCATTCATATCTGCTCATAGAAGGTCACTTATTCTTAATGATTCTGTTTTGTGTGTGTGTGTGTGTGTGTGTGTGTGTGTGTGTGTGTTTCAGCTGGCCCCAGAGACCAAGGCGGTGATCCACTGGATCATGGACATCCCCTTCGTCCTTTCTGCTAACCTCCATGGCGGAGATGTGGTGGCCAACTACCCGTATGACGAGACACGCACTGGTAAATACACACACACACACACACACACGCGCACGCACACACACATCCTACAGAATACATAAACAACTATTATTCATCCGTTGATCCCTGTTGATCCTGAAGGCTCCGCCCACGAGTACAGCGCCAGCCCTGACGACGCGATGTTCAAGTCCCTGGCGAAGGCCTACTCTGTTTACAACCCCGTCATGTCCGACCCGCAGCGAGCGCCCTGCCGCAAGAACGACGACGACTCCAGCTTCAAGGACGGCATCACCAATGGAGGGGCCTGGTACAGCGTGCCAGGGGGTAAAGAACAAACCCTTTTTAAGGTTTTATTTTGAAATCTAAAAAGACCTTCATCCCCTGCCACGTTGCATTGAAAATAAGCGTTTTGAAAATGCATATCTTTTCTTTCCATTATTCATATTCAAGCATAAAAATTATTGAATGAAGTAACATAAAATATTTGGCATTCAAAGACGTTGCAGTCAAATGTAGCATTGCAGACTAGTCACTAGGTATCAGTAACGTTACTGTATTGTTGGACGAGACACACAAGCACCAGACATGATGGGTGGAACAACAGGCACAAAAGTCTGAATAATAACAATAAAAATAAAAACACTGGCTAATTTTGCAGCCGTTAGCCACGCAAAACCAAAACTCAGCTGTGAACCCCAAGCGTCACTTGTTGTCCGTCCCACTTTCAGGTCCGGTAGGAAAGACTTTTGCAGTAACAGACAAGAGTATTATTTTTCAATGGCTTACTTACACATATTTTGTCTTCCATGTCGGGTAATAGGAGTGAGGTGACAATAGGGGTGTTATTTCATGTCTAAAGGGCTCTAATAATATTCAAATGTGTATTTAGGAGGTTTTCTGTGCTCTAATTGTGAAAATATTTTGGTCTATTGGAGTACCTTTACAGTATACTGTATTTTTTTTGAAATACCGACATACAGTGCTAGTAAAAGGTATGGACATACTTTCTCATGCATTCATTCACATCCTAGCTAAATAATAACAATATAATAACTAGCAAAACAACATAACAAAAATATGATAAAATAATATCATTAATCATATAAAATTGTTATATGAAAAGCATTTCTCTTCAAACTCCACAGAGTGGTTGTTTTTATTCCCCAAAGCAACCAAGGTTATTATTCTCAGATTCATAAATAAAAATAATTATTAAGAAAGTTATTTATTATTTATAACTATTGGTAGTTGTATCATATATTATGCCATGGTCCTTAAACCAGGTACTGGTAGCTCTGGCACAGTGTGCTGGTGCCAAGTCTTGTTGGAAAATGAAATCTGTATCTCCATAATGTTGGTCAGCAGTGGGAAGCTGGACCTCAGCAAACACGGTGGACCAACACCAGCAGAAGAAATTTTACACTGGACCTCAAGCAACGTGCATTCAGTGCTTTCATATGCAACATAAATTTGGACCACTCAGCAACAGTCCAAAAGTTGGACAAAAGAAATACGGCAGCTGTAACCCACGTCTTGCATACGTCACAGCGCAGACTCCAGCTGCAGTCCACTCTTTGTGCATCTCTCCCATTTTTCAACGGGTTTGGTCCAACAATCCTCTCCAGCTCATCCCAAACGCTTGTACACTTTATTTATTTATTTATTTATTTTACCACATCTTTTCCTTCCCTGTGACTTTCTGTTATTAATGGACACAGAGGCCTGCGAACAGCCAGCTTCTTCAGCGGCGAACTTTTGTGTTTTGCCCTCTTTGTGCAATGTGTCAGCTGTCTTCCCCAGACTGACAGACCATTAAAAGGCCTTATTTGGAGTTAATTAGCTGATTAGCATGGGACACTCGGTCTCTTCAATATTTTTGTGAGGCTTTTATGGATTGCTCCTGCGACGCGAGCGCCACCGTCATTAAAGCATGATGACGTGTTGTCGTGCAGGAATGCAGGACTTCAACTATCTCAGCAGCAACTGCTTCGAGATCACGCTGGAGCTCAGCTGCGAGAAATTCCCCAACGAGGACTCACTCAAGAACTACTGGGAGCAGAACCGCAACTCGCTGGTCAACTACATCCAGCAGGTGGGCGCTGGAAGTTGTTGCATTTGTTGGGAAATGCCGGTACACTTTAACGTGTGTGTTTGCAGGTTCATCGCGGCGTTAAGGGCTTTGTGCGAGACCTACAGGGCAATGCCATTACCAACGCCACCATTTCTGTGGAGGGAGTTGACCATGACATCACCACAGGTGACGCATTCTTTTGAAGTAGTCTATGATATACGGTAATTCAACACAAGATATTTAGATAGTGGGTTTCCACTCAGCATTGCACAAAAGTGCAGAATAGGCTGTATGGCACACATCTGGGGTGCCCATTACGTCGATCGCAAAGGTAGTGCCAGTGGCATAAATGTCATATGACATTAGTCAGCTGACATCAAGCCCCCCTCCTGATTTGCTGTTGCTGAGATTCGTCAATGAGACAAGATTTGGACATTACTTCCGAGAAAAGTACACTAAGAAAATATTTGAAAACATTTTTTTATGAAAATATGTCGCAATCTGGCCGCACGGTGGCTGAGTGGTTAGCACATTGGCCACACAGTCAGGAGATCTTGAAAAACCTGGGTTCAAATCTCCGTTGGGCATCTCTGTGTGGAGTTTGCATGTTCTCCCCGTGCGTGTGTGGGTTTTCTCCGGGTACTCCGCTTTCCTCCCACATTCCAAAAACATGCATGTTAGGTTAATTGGTGACTCTAAATTGTCCATTAGAGTATGAATGTGAGTGAATGTTTGTTTGTCTATATGTGCCCTGCGATTGACTGGCGACCAGTCCAGGGTGTACCCCGCCTCTCGCCCAAAGTCTGCTGGGATAGGCTCCAGCATCCCCGTGACCCTAATGAGGATAAGCGGTATAAAAAATGAATGAATGAATGAATGTCGCAATCTATTAATTTCAACTGCACTTCCACCCACCAAGACAAAAAAAACGGACAAAAGGGCTCACTCTGTTCACGCCGTTGTTCTGTGTTCTACACTTTCTTCTTGTCATTTTTTTTCTCATAATGTAACTTTACTCCCATAATATTTGTTATTAAAATATTATTATTTGAAGATTGGGTTTAATATTACGTTTATTTTTGTCAAATTTGTAAAACAAAATTTAAAAAAAGTATCTTGTTTTTTTTTTCTCTTATTATTTTGATTTGGAAAATTCCAGGTGTTTGCTTCCATTTTTGCTGTTGCCTTTTTAGAAAAAAATAATTTTCCAACTACACAGCGGCGGGACTCAGCAATTGTTTATATGTCCAGTAAGCATTCCTCCCATGAGTATAAAAGTTTGAGGATATTTCTGATGAGACGTTTTGTCCTTGCTTTTCCTCTATTGTCTTTGATTTTTCAATTTTGGTGTTTATTTCCCTCTTTTGTCTTTGTTTTGTCAGCCCGGCAGAAGGACCATGTATTGCATTTGCCTTTTGTCGCCAGCTGCGGTCACACCGGCAGAAAAAGCAAATGGAAAAGACCAAACTGCAAAATTAACGCCAAAATAGAAAAAACAAAGACAAAATTAAAAAAGAACATCACTTCATTAGTACATTTTTGTATTATTGATTCTCTTTATATTTCCATTGATTTATATTTTCATTTTGGCACTCCTGTGACTCCATTCCATGTACTCTAGCATGTATTCCAAAGCATTTTGACTACTACCCATAGGGGGCGCCACAAACGTCGTTTCCAGTAACGTGACAACTTTGAACCAGCAGCCCTATAATCACACTGGATAAATGGCTCCATCTTGTGGACGTAGATGGTATTGCTAGTTATTGCACCACAGAGCCCTGAGTAAAAAGTTAAAACCATTTCCCCCAACTGATTTTTCTCAAAATGACAACTTTATTTTGGTTTGTTTCTCTCATAATATTGTGACTTCAAAAAAAAAAAGAAATTCATATTTTTTCTTTAATGTTTTGCCTTTTTTTTCATAATATTATGAGTTTATTCTGGTAAAATTGCACCTTTTTTTCCCATAAAAATGCAACTTTTCCCCCTTATTCTTTTACTTTTATGCTAGTCAAATTTAAACCGGCTTTCTATTTATCCCTGTTCTTTTCCTGATCATGACTACTGAGGATTACGTATATTTTTACTTTATTCTGGGCTCCCTCAGGAGACCACTCCCTGAGCTTGTCAGAGCTAGGGATGGTTCATGAACATGTCAGAGGTCTGCTTTGGTGCAAGACCATGAAAATAATTTTTTAAAATTTTAAAAATTTTGACTCTGTGCTACTAAAATGACATTATTTTACTATCATAATAACATTACAGCCTTTTCCCCCCATTGAAATACGACTTTTTCCTCTTATGATTTTTATTATCTATATTCTCATAACACTACAGCTGAGTTTTTTTATTTCTCAGCTTTCTTTTTGTAAATTTTAATCTCCTAATTTTGACTTTATTCCCACATTATTATACCTCCCTCCCAGCCTCTGTGGTATTTTCTAAAAATGACAGCATATTGTTGTTGTGTTTGTTTATCCCATAATATTCCGAGTTTTTTCCATGCGATTCCAACTTTTTTCTTGGAATATTTTGACTTCATCCCTTTAAAATGACTGCTGGCTTATTTATTTTGTTAAATAACGCCTGACAAAAACACGTTCAAACCGTGCATCAAACACGGGAGCAGTTACACTGACCGCGTTCTCGCGATTTTTCCAGCTAAGGACGGTGACTACTGGCGCCTGCTGTCTTCCGGAAACTACAAAGTGGCCGCGTCTGCTCCGGGATACTTGACCGTCATCAAGAAGGTGGCGGTTCCTCACAGCCCGGCCACCAGAGTAAGCGGCGCCACTTGTCAGTCTTAGGACGCGGGGCTCCTGTGTGGAATAAGTGATGATTTGCGTTTTTGTGTTCCATCAGGTCGACTTTGAGTTGGAGTCTCTGATGGAGAGGAAGGAGGAGGAGAGGGAGGAGCTGATGGACTGGTGGAAGATGATGTCGGAGACGCTCAACTTCTAAGCACGTCCCCCCCCACCTTGCTGTCTTTTTGTGTCTTTTCATTCCTCCCTTCGTCTTGCCCAACTTTCGTGACCTCCGATATACCGCCAACTAAAGGACATGAGGCGTTTTTTTTTGTTTTTTTTTCGTGTCGATTACGGTGGTACTTTTAGTGTGACTTGTAACTGTGGCAACCGCCCATATAACGATATAATGAGAAGCTCCTCCTCCTTCTGTTCCGCACATGCACATAAAATCAAAAATCAAAGAAAAGATGGAAGAAGCACTTTGAACACAGTAATATGTGATTATCGACTTCAACATAGCAGAAATGTGTTTTTTGTAACACCGATGCTCAGAAAAAATATTTCTGTGTGGGTCCACTACACACACGCACGCACGCACACAGACCCAGTCTTTTTAAATAAATATTATGATGTGTGGAGGGAAATGAGTGAATGTATTGCTGTTAAAAAATGTACTTCTATAAGAATGGAACTGACTCAAACAATAAAACGTCCTCTTTATGTTGTCAGAGTGCGTGTATGACCCACTTTGTTACGACCAGAACATTTCATAACCCAGGGGTGCCCAAAGTGCGGCCCGATCAAGAAAAGTAATATATATGTTATATATATTTGTTAATTGACTTCTGCCCCTGTCACAGACTGGCACCAAACGACACCCGGGGTCGCAGTTCGATGACGGACTTTCTGGTCGTGTCGTCGGAATTGCGGTCCCGTGCTTTGGACACTCGGGTAAAGAGAGGGGCGGAGCTGACAACCGATCACCACCTTGTGGAGAGTTGGTTCCGAAGGTGGGAGAGGATGCCGGTCAGACCTGGCAGACCCGAATGCTTTGTGAGGGTCTGCTGGGAAGGCCTGGAAGAGTCCCCCTGTCAGAAGGAATTTCAGCTACCACCTCCGAAAGAGCTTCGACCTGAACATTGGGGACGGTGCTCCTGGATTGGCAGACCAGGGTGGTGGACCGTCACTTTTTGAGAAGGAAGATTGGGTCTCTGCTTTTTGCGGATGATGTGGTCCTGTTGGCTTCATCAAGCCGTGACCTTCAACTCTCACTGGATCTTTTCACAGCTTAGTGTGAAGCGGCCGAGATGAGAATCAGCACCTCCAAGGAGAGGAGCAGAGTATAACACTTTTTTCCTCCATTTCACAACTTAATGTACAATCAGCACTTTTCAGCCCTGATGCTGACTCAGCAGATCAATAGCCCGCATAGCTTATTAGCCACACTGCTGCTGCTTAGCATATTATCATCAATATCGAATATGAACGGGTTCCTTTATCCTTTGATACTTTAGGTAAGAGACATGCTGCAAAATGATATGAAAATGTGCCCACTATACCCATTGCAGCGCTACCAAGACTGGTATCAGTATCAAGTCACTTGGTATCAAATTTGTAAGTACTTCTAAGTACTCGGCCCCAAATTTGCAGTGTCGTCCCACCCCGGTCTGCAGTCAAATACAGTGGAACCTCAAAATACGAAATCAACTGTTCTGGGGGGGCTTTTGTGTTTAGGAACTGTTGTATTATGGACCAAAGGATAACCAAAAAGGACCAAAAACAGAGCCTTGAGGTACTCCCATGCTTTGGAGGGCAGCTTCTTCTTCTTCTTTGGTTTTATAGCGGTTATTAACACTGTCTATTATCAAAAAAGCCACTTTTTCGTGACGTGAAACACAAATAGGAGAAAAGAATTTGTTTGCTCCACTCTAAAGAAAAAAATCTTAATTCACTCTTTTTATGTTTTTTTTCTGTAAGTTTACTAGAAAAAGGAAGTGAAAAGAAATTGCAATTTTACAAGAAAAAAAGTTGTAATTTTTACAAGAAATTAAGTCATAAATTTAAAAGAAAAAAAAACGTTTACGAGAATCAAACTTGTAAAAGTCACAAAAGTCCCCAGTCTTCATAGCTGTCTCATGCGATGCCTAAAACGGCAGAGTATTAAAACAATCTGAGTTTTTGAGAATAAAGTCATAAATTTATGACAGTAAAGTCGTACATTAATGGGAATAAAAGTTGACGCGTATGAAAAATGACATAATATTACCACTATTGTATATTTTCACAACATTACTTTTTTCACACAAAATTTGGACTTTAAAGCTAAAAATATCCGATTTTTTATGTGGCCCTGTCGTACTGAAACACTTGGTTCTTCTTGGGTTGGCTGCATGTTGGGTGGCAGAGGTTGAGCTGGTCATCCAGAAACAGTAAAGATGGCGGTTCCATCCTCGCTTCCTCCGGCCAGTCTCTGTTATTTTGTCTAATCCAGGGGTCTCAAACTGGTGCCATGGAGGGCGGAGACACCGCAGGTTTTCTTTCCAGCCGGTCACTTAAGCAGGTGCTTTAATCAATGAGCTCCTTCCCTCACATTAAAGGAGGTGTTGAGCATTAAAATCACCTGCTGTGGTGACCGGATGCAAAGAAAACCTGCAGTGTCTCCGCCCTCCATGGCACCAGTTTGACACCCCCGATCCAATCCATTATTATTATCATAAGCAATATACATCTCAAGTCATGTGACATCACGCTTACTGTAAATTGTGACATTATCAGCCCATGAAATCATCATCGCCAACACGGACTTGTCATGAATTCAACCAATCACCCAGAGAAAGAACGCAACGCAGCTTTAAGCGATACATTTTGTGAGTCTTGTTTATTTGTAAATACCAGTGGTATAACTTGACACCGTTTTTATCGCACATACCTGTTATTGTCTTCGTGATATCAGAAAAATGACAAATCTGCTCTTTTGGACCACCAATGGAATACAGTCTGCAGACATTTTGGTTTGTATTTTTAATATAGTACCTGTACTATAAGTAATAAGCAATAAAGTACTTGTTAATGTGTTTTTATGAATGAATAACTTTGCAGGTTTTTTTACCAGATATTGTTTTATTGATATTTTTAACTCATTTTCCAATTTGTATTAATAAAACAATAATTCTGATCATAATTTATTTCTTTGATCAAAGCTGTTTAATTTTCATTGTTTAACTTACTGTATTGATTTAATGAATGTATCGGTAAAATACAATTATTAGCATTATTATTATTATTATTGTTACTCCCTTTGATATGATATTTGGTATTTTAAACATTTTTTGTATTCATTTTATGAATGTATTGTTATTATTATTATGACATCACACTTTCTTTGAACAAAACTATTTGATTTGAAGAATAGGTAGACAGATAGGGAGATACTTTGCAGTTTTTGTATGATTTTACTATATTTATTTGTATTCATGCAAGGCATGTTTTATCGTTACTATTACCTTCTTTAATTAGAACTATTTGATTTGAATTGATATTTTAAACAAAAAAAGGCAATTATTATTAATTTATTTTATGTAAAATAACAGATATTCCGGACATTTTTGTTTCTATTTTTATTATATCTACTTATGCTGTCTTTATATGTGAATCATAAAAAAAATATAATATTGATTTTATTGACCTTTTAGGGCAAGTTTGCTTTCTGTAAAGTCTTTTAACTACTATGGATAGAAAAAAAATATTGGAAGATAAAGGAAATACTGTGCAGAGTTATGAATATTTACGTGCGTGTGATATCTGCAAACCACAGCACTTATATATCCGGAGTGGTGCTTTCAGGGACACGCGGATCGATGACGTTTTTAATAGGACACAAACACCTGCAGCCAGCATAAATCTCCATTGATTTTGTTAATTTTTTGCTGATGAAGTGGATTGGTCGATGACAGCAACACACAAAAGTTTAACAGCCAAATTATGTTGAAGCAAAAACATAAAACTTGTTTTTAGTTGTTTTCAAGTTCCAGACAGCATGCGACCCCACCCCCTGCCGCAGGCTTGTCAAACTCGAGCCATGGAGGGCGGAGACACTGCAGGTTTTCTTTCCAGCCGGTCACTAACGGTGCTTTTAATTGATGAGCTCCTTCCTTCAAATTGAAGATTCATTCATTCATTTTCTTTGCCGCTTATCCTCATTAGAGTCGCGGGGATGCTGGAGCCTATCCCAGCTGGCTTTGGGCGAGAGGCGGGGTACACCCTGGACTGGTCGCCAGTCAATCAGGGCAGGGCACATACAGACAAACAAACATTCACACTCACATTCATGCCAATGGACAATTTAGAGCGGCCAATGAAGCTAAGATGCATGTTTTTGGAATGTGGGAGGAAACCGGCATACCCGGAGAAAACCCACACACGCTCGAGGAGAACATGCAAACTCGTGCCATGCAAGGCCAAGACACTGCAGGTTTTCTTTCCGGCCGGTCACGAAAGCAGGTGATTTTAATGATCAACACCTCCTCCATTTCAGGGTCGGAGCTCATCAATTAAATCACCTGCTGGAGAAACCTGCAGTGTCTCGGCCCTCCATGGCACCAATTTGGCACATGTGGATTGGACTGTAGATGTAAGTATATGATTATATAGCATTTAGATTTACAAATCAAATGATCTACAAATACAATTTAACAAAAAACTTTAAGGAAACAGCAAAAATGGAAAAATCAGCAGTCATTTTACGAGAATAAAGTCAAAATATTAGGAGAAAAAAAGTTGTTTTTGGAAAATTAGGTTGCCAAAAAGTCTATAATTTTGGGAGAATAATGTGAAAATATTACAGGAATAAAGTCATCATTATGAAAATGTTTTTTTTTTTTTTTTTTACCTTGAATTAGTGACATAGTTTTGCTGAAGGGGCAGGTTTGGCGGTGCCCTTCCATCCTGGAGGAGGGAGATGGAGATGGAGATGGTGCTGTGGCTTGACTGCAAAATGAAGATAAACTGGTAAGACACTTTCAGAGCTGTTGTGTGTTTTTGTCTTCTTTTCTCTTTCTTCCCTTAACAGAGACCGCTACACATGGTGTTTCCCTTGGTCTGAAGGACGCGAGTGTTGTGAAATCTGCCTAGCAACAGGCGGCCACGCAAACAAACAAAACTTTTGGCCTAAGTTGCTTGCAACACGTTGTCAACAAAGTGTGCATTGACCTCTGACACCTGCGTCACACTGACAAAGTGCTTCCTGTGGAGCAGGGGTCTCAAACCCGTGCCATGGAGGGCGGAGACACTGCAGGTTTTCTTTCTGGCCGGTCACTACAGAAGGTGCTTTTAATGATAAACACCTTCTTCAGTTTGAGGGAAGGAGCTCATCAATCACATCACCTGCTTTAGTGACCAGCTGGAAAGAAAACCTGCAGGGTTTCCGCCCTCCATGGCAGGGGTTTGACAGCCCTGCTTATAGTGACCCTGGAACAGACAATGGTAGCCAGTGCTTCTGGAAGGTTTGGCGTTGGAGGTGGGAGGGGTGTTTTGGCATTTGTGTGCGCAAGAGGGGATTTGCGGCGGTGCTGAGGGCATGCGGTGGACAGCTTGCCGGTTGGATTGATTGAGTGACGTCAGGGCGCCGCTCTTACCTCCGATACCTCTGCTCCAAGGCAGGATTAGCAGGGACAGCTAATCCCGCCCCCCCTAAAAGAACTCTTAGTGGTTGTGGCTCTCGTGGTACTACCACTGTGGCGGCGGTGGGGGGGGGGGCCAGGTGGTAGTTTAACAGCGGTGCCGGTGTGATACCCCCCTAGCCCATTCCTGCCCCCGTTTTCCTTTCCCCCTCCTCCGGGACTGCAAGGACGATGGGTGCATTTGAGTGAGGCATGATGGGACTGTGCAGGTAAGCCGTGAAAGGTACGGGGGGTGGGGGCAATATGGCTGCCACCTTTATGTACGCCTTGTTTTTACTGCTACTGTGTTCTATGAGCACGCGGGGTGGGATATTATCCGTACTTGTCGACACCTTTCCTGGATTTGGATATTCAAGAATCATTTGAATCAAATTGCAAATGAATCTGACTTCCATGCAACTATTGCCTGTAACTTGCCATAACAAACGACATTAGTAATAGTAAATTCCGTCCATCCATTTTCTATGCCGCTTTTCTCATCAGGGTCACGGGTATGCTGGAGCCTATCCCAGCTGGCTTTGGCCAGGGAGGCGGGGTACACCCTGGACTCACATTCATACCTATGGATCATGTCGAGTCGCCAATCAACGTAGTGGTTTTCAACCTGGGGGGCGTGCCCGGCGTTATGACGGGGGAAGGGCGCGGGGCTACCACAAACAGGTTTCATTCTTACCGTAGTTTTTGGCGCGGGGGGAGGAGGGTGGTGGTGCAGAAAATCCATTTATCTCCAAAGAAAAAACATGAAGCTAACATGCGAGTTTTTGGAATGGGGGAGGAAACCGGACTACCCGAATGGGAAGTCCACACAGAGATGCCCAACATTAAAAAAAAAAATGTAAACAATAACTAAAAAAAATAATATTACAAAAATGTGTTTCTTTAATATGATGTAATTTTCCCCTCATAACTTTACAACTTTTTCTCTTCCATTTCATTCCTGTAAAACCACTTCCCTGCTCTGGTCTGTGTGAAAGTCCCTCACGGTTCCTTCCCGCTCCCTGTGGGTCTCGCGCAGAGATTCGGCAAAAATGGCGGCAAGGCGGCGGTCACGTGAGGACTGTGCCTTTCACGCGAGCCACAAGGCCGGATGTGGCTGCGACCACGTGCTCTTTCACGCAGAAAACGGCAGGCCTTTTTACGCAGCCTGGTCCTGCCTCTGTTACGGCAGCGGGGAGGGCGGGAGAGAGAGAGAGAGAGAGAGAGAGAGAGGTGTACTAGTAGTACACGCACGCACATAGATGTAGAGTCGCTAGAGAGACAGGCAAGGGAGAAGTGTCTCGTGCACTTGGCCGTGTTGCCTTCACGGTCCCGTCTTCTCGCGTGTCCCACAGCCTCACCTGCACGCCGGCGCCGGGGACAGCCTCGCCTTTCACCATGGGGGGCTCGCGGACAGCCTCCTCCACCGCGTCCATGTCAGCGGACGAGGCGTCCTAGAGGGGACGGAGGACATTTCTGCGTCTCCGATGGACCGCCGGACGTCGTCCGCTAAAATGCGCTGGATCGCGCTGCTGCTGGCCGGCGTGACTTTCTGGGAGAAAGTGGTCTTCTGTGCGGACTACGACGAGGAGGCGGACTATGACTACTACGAGGACGACAGAGTGGACACCATCGACTACAAGGACCCTTGCAAAGCTGGTGAGTGCACACTTCTTTCCGGCAACATTTGGCCTGCCCTCGTGCGTGCGTGCGCGCGCGTGGAGTGATGCCACAGGCCACCAGTGAGGGTGCCCACGTCTTGCTGCACTTTCACCTCCGCATCGACCTCCCAAAAATGCACTTCCATTTCCTCTAATACACAATCTCTTCTTGATTTGCTATTCCCAACCCCCTTTAATGCCATCCAATGGATTAGAATGTATTCATCAGAGCTGCAAAACCCCAAAATCCACCTTGAAAGTGCTTAAATTGTCTTTCGCCTTCATTTCATGTGTAATGTTTCTGCAAAAGGTCGCTGGATTGGTTGCCAGCACACTACAGTCCAGTTTAATGCCATTTAGCGGAATGCACCTGCATGCATTTGCCTTCAAATGTACTTACTTACAGCAAAAAGGTGCTTAACAAGCATGCAAATCCATTCATTTTGTGCTAAATGTATTATTATTTGTTTATAGCACACTATAATCATGTTTGATGTCATTTAGTCTCCTGACACTGTTGCATTTAAATTCAAACGTACTTATCGCAGCTGATATGTGCTGAAATCCACCTTGAAAGGGCTTCAATTGTGCACAAAGTGCTGCTTTAAATTTGCTTTTTGCCCTAATTTCATGTTTAATGCTTTTACAAAACATATTTTTATTTGTTTACCGCATACTACAGTGCCTTTTATTCCCATTTAGTCAACTAATATAGTTGCGCCTGCATGCGTTTGGCTATAAATGTACTTAAGTGCTTAAAAATCATGAAACTCCACCTTTTAAAACATTCCTTTTGCCCTACTTTTGTGTTCTACAGAACATTTTTGCTTGTTTATAACACACAGTTGTTCCATCCATCCATCCGTTTTCTATGGCGCTTATCCTCATTAGGGTCACGGGGATGCTGGAGCCTATCCCAGCAGACTTTGGGCGAGAGGCGGGGTACACCCTGGACTGGTCGCCAGTCAATCGCAGGGCACATAAAGACAAACAAACAGTCACATTCATACTCTAATGGACAAATTAGAGTCACCAATTAACCTAACATGCATGTTTTTGGAATGTGGGAGGAAACCGGAGTACCCGGAGAAAACCCACACACGCACGGGGAGAACATGCAAACTCCACACAGAGATGCTCAACGGAGATTTGAACCCAGGTCTTCCAGATCTCCTGACTGTGTGGCCAATGTGCTAACCACTCAGCCACCGTGCGGCCACACATAGTTGTTTACAAATGTATTCATCACAGCTGCTAGGAGCTGCAAAGCCTAAAATGCCACCTTGAAAGTGCTTCAATTGTGCATAAAATGCTGCTTTAGATGTGCTTTTGGCCTTCATTTTGTGATTTAATGCTTCGACAAAACATATTTTTCTTAGTTTTTAGCACTCATTTGCACCTGAGAGGCAAACTGCACTGAATTTTGCCCATCATCTGCAATCCAAGTGAAACATGAACACATATTTCTTTACCTTTTCTGTGCGTTCTGTTTTATTTACACAACTGACCTGTATCTAAACCAAGCTAAATGGTGGCGTAGCACAAGGCATCGCCAGTCTCAGCGTCAATCACAATGGCTCAAGCCACTGCCGAGCGGTATACTACCCACCTTAAACTTGAAACTAGGTTATAAATCACGCCTCATGTGGGTTGTTGTAGAAGGTTGTGTCAAAAAGCTGAAGAATTGGTCAGCTTGGAGAGCCCACACGCTACCAACAGACGGACCGGAGAGTGGATACTGCAAAGACTCGTTTTCTGTTAGTGTTTTTGACCCGAGGACTATGTTGTATTTACCCATCAAACGGGGGACACAAGTCTAGCGCTACTGGGGTAAGAGGGAGTCTTACCTGATAACGCGTAGCTCATCGTCCATATATTCAGGCTTGAAAGATAAGCTTGTGGTTCCTCATTGGTCCAAAAGTAGTCATCCATCATTATTAGAAATAAAGTTCATCGTCAAAAGAGGAGGGTCCCGTGATGTGCACTGTTTCTCTCTTTAGAACGCACAGAAAAGGTAACGAAAAATTGAAAAGATGCATTTGCTGCATTAGCAAGGTGCTGCAAAAGCCTAGACCAGGGGTCTCAAACCCGTGCCATGGAGGGCGGAGACACTGCAGGGTTTTTTTTCCAGCCGGTCACTACAGCAGGTGATTTTAATGATCAACACCTCCTTCAATTTGCTGGAGAAACCTGTTGAAGAAGAAACATGCAGTGTCTCCGACCTCCATGGCACGAGTTTGAGACCCCTGTCCTTCAGATTCAGACTGAATTTTATGTATAGTCTGCTTTAAATGCAATTTTGCTCTTCAGTTGCTTTTAATGCTGCTCCAATGCTGTCTTTTTGCTACTAATGTGGTAGCATTCCATGTCACGTCAAAGAGTACATTTGCAGCTGCTTGTTTTTGGCTCAATTATTGCTCTAAAACCATTAAAAACTATCCTCAAATGCACGTATTATGCATAGTAACACAGCTGCTTTTATTTGGACAAATAAGCATTTATTGCAGCTGTTAGGTGCAAAAAAGGATACAAATTGTGAGCTCACAGTTAAATTACCCATCAAGTGCTTGATGTAAAGCTATGAAGATCCATAGGAAAGATTTTGCATGTACGTGTATGTGCGTGCGTGTGTGTGTGATGCTAAATCAACCATCAAGACAGATGAGAAACATCTGGACTGTACTCCACCAAACCATGTGGGGCTGCTCTCACACACGTTTAATGACAGGCCGCGGAACATCAGCGGATCCTGTGTACCACGTGTATGTGATGTCAGAAAAAACCCCTGCTGTAAAAGAAATGCTCACGTGTCCCACTACTTTTTTGCACACTATATGTTTTTAGAAGGATCAGGGTGTAAGCTGCTGATGAATTCCCGTGTCGGGGTGATTCAATCCCATTTTGTGAGCGTAGTACGTCAGTCCGGTGCAAAGATGAAGGGCGGCGACAGGCTCAACTACAGCTGGAGATGCAAAGCGGGGCGGCGACGGGACTCCAAGCAGGTCTCAGCGGGCCCACGAGCTGCAAGAGTGTTACCGCTGGTGACCACAGCCCAAAATGTGACGGGAGAATCTCTTTACAAACACACATCGGAAAGGAGAAGCTTGTAAACCAGCAGTTTTACCAGAATTTGATTTTTTTTTTTTAAAAGTTACTAGTAGGTGCAGTAGATTCTCAGAAAACAAACAAGAGCCAGCATTCATGATAAGCAAGCTATTAAGGCTGTGCAATTGGCCAATTAGTTGAAAGGGTTGTGTTCAAAAAAAGAGCAGTGTCTGCCATTGACTTTACAAACTCAAAACTATTTTTTCTTTCTAGGATTTGTCGATCCTGAGAAAGACTAAACTAATAAATAGTTTTTTATAAGTGCTTCACATCTGAGTGGCATGGACTCAACCAACTTGTGGCCCCTTTCAGCTGTTATTCCCCTCCAACATTCTTTAACAACATTCCACAATTCATCAACATTTCTTGGTTTTGCTTCACAAACAGCATTTTTGATGTCACCCCACAAGTTCTCCTTTGGCCTGGGGATTGGGCTGGCCCCTCCATAACATTCATTTTGTTGGTTAGGAACCAAGATGTTGCTGGGTTACTAGTGTGTTTGGGGTGATTGTCTTGTTGAAACAGCCATTTCAAGGGCATGTCCTCTTCAGCATAAGACAACATGACCTCTTCAAGTATTCTGACATATGAAAACTGGTCCATGATCCCTGCTATGGGATAAAAAGGCCCAACACCATAGTAGCAGAAACATGCCCATATCATGATGCCTTACTGTCTTCAAGTGGCTTGAATTCAGAGTTTGGGGTCGTCTTACAAACTGTCTGCGGCCCTTGGACCCAAAAAGAACAATTTTACTCTCATCCGTCCACAAAATGTTCCATTTCTCTTTAAGCCAGTTGATGTGTTCTTTGGCGAATTGTAACCTCTTCTGGACATGCCTTTTTTTTGCGGGGGATTCCTGCAAATAGATTAGCTTCACACAGACCTCTTCTAATTGTCACACTACTTATAGGTAACTCCAGAATGTCTGATGATCCTGGAGCTGATCATTGGCTGAGTCTTTGCCATTCTGGTTATTCTTCCATCCATTTTGATAGTTGTCCTCCGTGTTTTTTCTGCCACGTGTCTTTGCTCTCGATTTTAAGGCATCATTTTAGCTGAACAGCCAACATTTTTTGCACTTGATGAAGTTTTCCCCTCTCCAATCAACTTTTTAATCAAAGCACGCTGTTCTTCTGAACAATGTCTTGAACGACCCATTTTCCCAAAGAGAAATGATGTTCAACAAGTGCTGCTTTTATCCTTAAATACGGGCCACCTGCTTCACACCTGTTTTTTCACTAAATTGATCACTGATCACTGATTGAATGCCACACCCCTTTCAACTAATTGCCCAATTGCGCAGCCTTAGGAACGTGCATATCAGAAATGCTGGTTCTTGTTTGTTTTATGAGAATCTACTGAACCTAATGGTAACTTGTTTGCCATGTAGCAATAAAAATATACTAATACCAATACTTAAACTGGTTAGTCACATTGGACTGCTATAATTTGGAACACTACTGTAATCCTAAATCCATCCATTTTCTATACCGCTTATCCTCATTAGGGTCGCGGGTATGCTGGAGCCTATCCCAGCTGACTTTTAGGCGGGGTACACCCTGGACTGGTTGTTTATGCTAATAACATTACATTATTTTACATTTTACATTTTGATGAACACATTATTTTTTGTTAATATTATATATAACTTTATTCTTTAAAATTACAGCTGTTATTTCCATTTTTGCTGTTCTTTTTTGTAATTTTCCAACTTCTTCAACTTGTAAATGTTGTTCTTGTAGTTATAACTTTATTCCTGTAAGATTTTGACTTTATTCTCATAACATTATAACTTTTTCTTCAACCCAATTTAAAAAAAATGACATCTTTGTTTTGTTTGTTTCTCATAATATTACAACTTAAAATAGCAAAATATATAATAGCAAATATATATATTTTTTAATTATTTAAACTCTGTGATAATAAAATTAAATTATTTTTCCTCATAACATGATGACTTTATTGTTGTAAAATTGTGATTTTTTTTCTCGTAATATTTTAACTTTAGGCCGCACGGTGGCTGAGTGGTTAGCACATTGGCCACACAGTCAGGAGATCTGGAAGACCTGGGTTCAAATCTCCGTTGGGCATCTCTGTGTGGAGTTTGCATGTTCTCCCCGTGCGTGTGTGGGTTTTCTCCGGGTACTCCGATTTCCTCCCACATTCCAAAAACATGTATGTTAGGTTAATTGGTGACTCTAATTTGTCCATAGGTATGAATGTGAGTGTGACTGGTTGTTTGTCTATATGTGCCCTGCGATTGACTGGCGACCAGTCCAGGGTGTACCCCGCCTCTCGCCCAAAGTCTGCTGGGATAGGCTCCAGCATCCCCGTGACCCTAATGAGGATAAGCGGTA
>QODF01000175.1:195433-255880 GCA_024372805.1 Oostethus manadensis
GGCCGCACGGTGGCTGAGTGGTTAGCACATTGGCCACACAGTCAGGAGATCTGGAAGACCTGGGTTCAAATCTCCGTTGGGCATCTCTGTGTGGAGTTTGCATGTTCTCCCCGTGCGTGTGTGGGTTTTCTCCGGGTACTCCGGTTTCCTCCCACATTCCAAAAACATGCATGTTAGGTTAATTGGCGACTCTAAATTGTCCATTAGATTGTGAATGTTTGTATGTCTGCCCTGCGATTGACTGGTGACCAGTCCCGGGTGTACCCCGCCTCCCGCCCAAAGTCAGCTGGGATAGGCTCCAGCATCCCCGCGACCCTAATGAGGATAAGCGGTTTAGAAAATGGATGGATGGATATTACTAAAAATGCATTCTGATGAAAAAATGAGTTGCAATTTTAATAAAGTTGGAATATTTTGAGGTAATATACTGTCATATTAGTAGCACAGAACTGAAATATGAAAGAAAATATGTGGGATTTTTTCAAAAGTCATAATATTTTTGAGAAATAAAATTGTAATTTTTGGAAAATTAGGTTGCTGAAAAAGTTACAATGTTACAAAAATAGTACAAATATAATGGGAATCCAGTAACATCAAGAAAAATTACAAGAAGAAAGTTAAAATCGTTGGGAATTTTTTTCAGCTGTAGTTTTACGGAGTCAAATCGAATTATTCCTGAAAAAAAGTTGCATCGTAATGAGAAAATAAATGTAACAAAGTCACTTTTGGAAAATTACATTAGGGACGCAGTTATAATGTTACGGCAGTGAAGTCATAATAATTACAATGTATGAAGATTATTTAAGAAGAAAGTTGAAATATTTGGACAATTAAAAAAAAACAACAGCAAAAAGTGAAGTTGATTTTAATTACAGGCTTTTTTTATTATTATGACAAAGCTGATGTGCAATGACAAGCGCCTCCACCAGTTGACGGACGCACACATTCCTCACATTCCCAAACGAAGAAACCTGACAACCTCTGGCTCGTGTGCACTCATCTCCTCATGCAGATGCTTCGTCCCGTGTGTGTGTGATGCAGGGAGACAGTCTGTAATACCAACGCCAGGGTTACGAAACTAGAAGCCGCGCATTTATTTCAGCTCCATAAAGGCTGCATTGATACCAATGTTTGCATTACTGCATGCATGCGTGCTTTTCTCACGTCACTTTGTAGGCCCTGTGCTGTTGCACGGTAGGGAATATGGACAGAAGAAAACTGTGCCTGACATTGGCTACATGCTGTACTCGCTATAAAAGTATAGTACTTTATTTGGCTTTGAAATCTCACTGGCCAGGTAATAGTCAGTGAGATTTCAGTTACGTAGAGTTACATGCAGTATATATGCCAAACATACAGTATATGTACAAATACATGCACTATATGGACAAATACACACAATACACTAATACATGCAGTATACCTATGTACAGTTACATGCAGTATATATGCCAAAACATACAGTTTATGTAGAAATACATGCACTATATGGACAAATACACACAATACACTAATACATGCAGTATACCTATGTACAGTTACATGCAGTATATATGCCAAACATGCAGTATATGTACAAATACATGCACTTTATGGACAAATACACACAATACACTAATACATGCTGTATACCTATGTACAGTTACATGCAGTATATATGCCAAAACATACAGTTTATGTAGAAATACATGCACTATATGGACAAATACACACAATACACTAATACATGCTGTATACCTATGTACAGTTACATGCAGTATATATGCCAAACATGCAGTATATGTACAAATACATGCACTATATGGACAAATACACACAATACACTAATACATGCTGTATACCTATGTACAGTTACATGCAGTATATATGCCAAAACATACAGTTTATGTAGAAATACATGCACTATATGGACAAATACACACAATACACTAATACATGCTGTATACCTATGTACAGTTACATGCAGTATATATGCCAAACATGCAGTATATGTACAAATACATGCACTATATGGACAAATACACACAATACACTAATACATGCAGTATACCTATGTACAGTTACATGCAGTATATATGCCAAACATGCAGTGTATGTAGAAATACATGCAGTATACATTATATACAGTTACATGCACTATATAGGCCAAACATACAGTAAATGTACAAATACATGCAGTATATGCTGTCTGCCATTTTTTTTTTACATTTTATGACTTATTTATGTACTAACTTGCCCTGTGATGGTCCAGGGTGTACCCCACCTCTCGCCCGTAGTCAGCTGGGGTAGGTTCCAGCATACTCGGCATAGAAAGTGGATGGATGGAGTATTACGTAGCAAAGCATGAGTTGCAGTGATGTTTGATGTTCCAAACAGGAATTGGAATAAAGTAGTAGGATGGCACTTGGTTTAAAAAAGTGTTTTTCTGTTTGCCGTGGCCACGCGTTTGATGGCGTCCAGGTCTTGTAAGACATGGAAGCGCGTCCCATTCCAGGCGTGACCCTGTGGCATCGTCCGACTGCCAGCCTCCTGTTTTTACTGGGAAAAAGCAACGGGAATATTTGGCTGTCTGCTTATCTCCTCTTAGTCCCGCACCGCAAGACGGGAGAATACACACACGTATACAGACACATACGTGCACGCACGCACACACTTCCAGGCCTTTGTGAAGTGATTTCCCCGTGCGGACACGCACACACGTAGAGCTCCCTCCATTCACCCGCGCTTATCTCTTCCTGGTTGTCTGCATCCTGCTGCTCAGCTGGAGATGACACACACGGACTCACACTCGCATACACAACAACGCTCTTCGGTCATTCATGCTTCCTTCCAAATCACGGCCACACACACACACACACACACACACTTAGGTTTAAAGGCAAACACGCCAGCGTGAGTGTCCCGGTGAAGCTGTGGGAGGTTTCTTCACGAGGGATAGTTGCAAGTAACGGTGCTACTATTGTTGTCGTTTTTGCAGTAAAGTGTAACAAAATTACTAACTTTATGTATTTTCGGTACTGGTAATAGTTTAATTTATTTCGAACATGCAAGTTATATTGTGTAATTTTATACTTTATTGCTTAATATGCAGGGCGCGGATAACGTGGGTCCCCCGTCAAATGAGCTCACCACTCTTGGAAGGGGGCAAAGGGGTCGGGTGCAAAGAGAGCTGGGTGGCGGGCTTGGCGTAGGCCTTGGCGGTCCGATCCTCGGCTACAGAAGCTAGTTGTCGGTACGTGGAATGTCACCTCTCTGGCGGCGAAGGAGCCTGAGCTGGTGCAGGAGGTGGAGAAATTCCGGCTAGATATAGTCGGACTCACCTCAACGCACGGCATGGGCTCTGGAACCAGTCCTCTCGAGAGGGGCTGGACTTCATTCCACTCGGTGTTGCCAGCAATGAGAGTCGACGGGCAGGGGTGGCAATTCTTGTTGCCCCCCGGCTCCAAGCCTGCATGTTGGAGTTTAACCCGGCAAACGAGAGGGTAGTTTCCCTACGCCTCCGGGTGGGGGGACGGGTCCTGACTGTTGTTTGTGCTTATGCGCCAATTGGCAGTTCAGAATACCCGCAGTTTTGGAGTCCTCAGAGGAAGTACTAGAGAGTGCTCCCTCGGGGGATTCCCTTGTTCTGCTGGGTGACTTCAACGCTCATGTTGGCAACGACAGTGAGACCTGGAGAGGTGTGATTGGGAGGATCGGCCCCATAACCCGAGCGGTGTCTTGTTATTGGACTTCTGTGCTCGTCACGGATTGTCTATAACGAACACCATGTTCAAGCATAAGGGTGTCCACATGTGCACTTGGCACCAGAACACCCTGGGCCGCAGTTCGATGATTGACTTTGTGGTCGTGTCGTCGGACTTGCAACCACATGTTTTGCACACTCGGGTAAGGAGAGGGGCGGAGCTTTCAACTGATCACCACCTGGTGGAGAGTTGGTTCCGATGGTGGGGGAGGATGCCGGTCAGACCTGGCAGATCCAAACGCATTGTGAGGGTCTGCTGGGAACGTCTGGCAGAGTCCCCTGTCAGAAGGACTTTCAACTCCCACCTCCTAGAGAGCCTGACCATGTTCCGAGGGAGGAAGTTGACATTGAGTCCGAGTGGGCCATGTTTCGTGCCTCCATTGTCGATGCGGCTGACCGGAGCTCTGGCCGTAAGGTGGTCGGTGCCTGTCGTAGCGGTAACCCTAGAACTCGTTGGATGGTCCTTGAACGCACCATTTAACTTTACGAACTACTATACTGTATTTATACCTGTTTCTTTCCACCTCATATGTGGTCCCAAATGCAGATGCAATGTTGGAATGCATAAAGGTAGGATTTGATGACCGTATGTGCTTATTTGAGTGGTACATCTTTCTGGAAAACAAACTCCAGGCTCGTACTGGTAGATGGTGGCTCTGTATTCATTCAGTCATTTAGTTTTACAAAAATAAATAATAAATGAGATAACTGAGATGGCTTTAATGTATGCATGTTTTGCTGACGTGTAGAAAATCTTTCCTGATGACTAGCTAGCACTCTGCTAATGCTAGCGCTGCTCATGCTAACTCTGCTAATGCTAACGGTGCTAGTGGTAGCGCTGCTCATGCTAACTCTGCTAATGCTAACGGTGCTAGTGGTAGCGCTGCTCATGCTAACTCTGCTAATGCTAGCGCTGCTCATGCTAGTGCTGCTCATGCTATTGCTGTCACTCTAAGCTACGGCGCATGCGCGACAATCCCAGTCTCTAGTGTTGTTTAAGACACGAACTGTCACGTGGTTGCTAGTCTTGCGATACCCGGTGCATGTCTCTACAATCCATTTATTTTAGGCAGGGGTCGGGCACCTTTTTAGCCAAGAGAGCCTTGAAAGTCACATACTTTCAAGGCTCTACACCTCAAGGCTATACACCTCTTTTAAGATTGTGCGAGTGGATTCGTCGAGGGGAGCTCGCCTAGACCGCACGGTGGCCGCACGGGGGTGGAGTGGGTAACACGTTGGCCTCACAGTCAGGAGGTTCAAGGTTCGAATCTCCATTGGGCATCTCTGTGTGGAGTTTGCATGTTCTCCCCGTGCGTGCGTGGGTTTTCTCTGGGTACTCCGGTTTCCTCCCACATTCCAAAAACATGCATGCTAGATTAATTGGTGACGCTAAATTGTCCATTAGAGTGAGTTTGTTTGTCTATATTTGCCCTGCGATTGACTGGCGACCAGTCCAGGGTGTTTTCTGGAACCTCATTGTCCAAAAAGAACAACATTACATTTTTCTCCCCTAATATTTTGACTTTATTTTTGTAAAATTACTGCTGATGTAAATAATTCGGACCACACTTTGAACACCCGTGTTGTATTTTAAGGAAAAATGAAATTGACGTTTACAGAAATTAAGACATACATTCTGGCAGTGAATACCCCAAGTGTCTGTACTTTGATTGACATGTGACCAGTCCTATTGAAAATCATGCCTGGTCTGAAAGGCTTTGCAAAGACAAAACCAGTATTTTGGTGTTAATGGACTTGTTTTTGGAACATAAAGCCGTGTCCACGTGCCAGTGTGTAAACGGTGCGTTATTTGCATTTGGAGCCCGCCGTGTTCGTGACAGCAGCCACTGCCCCCCCACACCTTGCTACCAAGGAGGAAGGAAATCTGAAAAATGTGCGCATGTTGTGTGTGTGTGTGTGTGTGTGTGTGTGACACAACCAGCGCTCACACTCATATTATTTTAAACAGGATTTTCCCGAGCAGAGTGCGGCTGCCACTGAGTTTCCGAAGTCGTCCTCAGGATTCCCGCCTCAGCACAAAGGCCGAGGCCCAATGTTTTGTTTTGGAAGCGTCATTGTTCCGCAGCGGGGCGGGCAAAGGGATGGAAGAATTAGTCATGAGTCAGCTCTTCCATCAGTGTCAATCACCTGCCACGCTCTGCTCAATTATTCAAAGCCTGGATGCTTTCATCTCACCTGACCTTTCCTGGTGGTGGGGGGGGTTGGAAGGCGCCATTAGTGGCAAAGTCACCTTCTGCTTGCTGTCAGTTATTGTGTTGTTGCATTGTTGTTGCAAACACCACACTGCACCCACACACACACACAGCAGTTTTCTTTATTTTTAGTTGGACAAAAAATACATTTTTAGTGTTTTCATTTATCTCATTGGATGTGTTTTTCAATATTTATGTTAGTGCTTGTTTTTCTTAAATCCAGGATTAATCACGAAATCAATATACTTCGGAACGCCTGCCGTGTTAAAAGAACCGGGCTGGTTGTTTTTTCTGGTCAAGCTGTTGCTAGGCGGAATTCCTCCTGCCTCAAAACAGCACAGCAAGAACAGGGCCATTTGGCAGGAACAGGAAGGGCCCATTAGGATGATAAACACCGTCCATGGAGATTATGAAACCAGTAAAGTACCGTTGTGGTACAGGAGTACCACAATGAAAAGGAAATTTTAATTTTGGGGACTTTTAAAACTCGGTCTCTGTTTGCATGCAGGATGGAAAAGGTATGCAATTAAAGAAAATTCAGCATGCCTTTTTATCTGTGTTCATCCTTCCAGCTGAGACGTTCCAGGAAATCCTGGGTGGAGTAGCCCACTCACTTGCACTTTTTCGGGGGGAGTCTAAGCTGCTCGCTGTCAGGCATTGTGGTGCACCGCTCTGACCCGCCGCCAGTCACAGAGGCTTTATGTGGATCAAGCAGCTTGCACAATAATTACTTTCAGGGTGAAAATCCTCAAACGTGGCAAAAGATAAGCTCTTTTTAATATGGCGCTACCTTCACCGTCTAATGCGCTGTATAATATATGGAATGGCACAGGCACACATTTTGAGCCTGACCTTATATGGTATTTGCTTCATGTTTTCAATTTGCTTCCTCGCTTGCCGAAGGTGCGCTGAAAGCTCGCCAGCTCCAACCTGGTCTACTCGGCGTAAGGCGAAGCGCAGCCGGCCTAGTGGTAATTTGGCTGATTGGCACACAGGTCACCAAAACCTCACAGGCCGGTTTACACAATGTCAGGCACATTTAAATGCATTTAATAATCACAACAACCACCGTTTAAAGTAACTATCTGAATCAGCACATTTTCATCTATATTGACTGTCCCGTCTGCCTCTGTCACACCGTCTCCACCACCTCATCTGTCCCCGAATTGCCGCCCCCTCCTCACGCTCCTCCTCATCGGTGCCCAGTGGATCTGATATGGATGTGGTTAATTGTAAATAAACGGTTAATCAAGCGTGTTGACAGCTTTGATTGTGTAACCGAGAACTGCAAAAAATGCATCGGGTAATACAAGTTCATCTCGCATGCAAGCACAAGTGACAAGGGCCAAACCTAAATGAGCCTGTGTGAAAAAGTTTTCCCCCTCTTAAAACATAACTGACATTGATTGAAATCTATCGGTCTGAAAAAGGTTAAAAGACCATTTCTGAAGCTTAGGGACTCCAAGCGAACCACAGCAACAGCCATTATCCGCAAAAGGTCAAAACATGGCACAGTTAAAATTACCCGCAAGAGCAAGGCGGGTAATTCAAGACTCCTCAAAGAGGTCACAAAAGACCCCAAGACAACATCCATAAAACTGCAGGCCTCAGTTGAAAGTAACCACTTTTTCACACTACTGTGTATGTGTATACATACATGCAAGCATGTGTATACATACATGCAAGCATGTGTATTCATGTATATTTAATGTATAAACTGCAAAAACAGCATGCATGTGCGAGTGATTGGTGCCGTGACCTTGCTGAAGGGCAAACAGGGCGGCTCTGGTCAGCCTGATGCTGCAGGTCCACTGGGAGTTTTTTGAGATCAATACATTTCCTTTTGCATCTCCTCAACCTTCTTCTTCAGCCACAAGCTGACCTGCTGCTATTTACAGTAACGTGAAGGATTTACACGACGCAAGCAATCAATGGTCTCTTTCACGAGTGAGGGAAGGATGGAACGCGAGATGGACAGACGGATTGGTGCAGCTTCTGCAGTGATGCGGACTCTGCAGCAGTCTGTTTTGGTGAAGAGGGAGCTGAGCCGATAGGCAAAGCTCTCAATTTACCGGTCGATCTACGTTCCTACCCTCACCTATGGTCATGAGCTTTGGGTAGTGACCGAAAGGACAAGGGGTACAAGCGGCGGAAATAAGTTTTCTCTGCAAGGTGGCTAGGCTCTCCTCTAAAGATAGGGTGAGAAGCACTGTCATCTGGGAGAAACTCGGAGTAGAACCGTTGCTCCTTTGTAATGAGAGGAGCCAGATGAGGTGGCTCGGGCATCTGGTTAGGAGACGATGTGTTCAGGGCAACTCCGATCGGTAGGAGGGCTCGGGTAAGACCCAGGACATGTTGGAGAGACTATGTCTCTCAGCTGGCCTGGGAACGCCTCGGGATCCGCCGGAAGGAGTTGGACGAAGTGCCCGGGGAGATGGATGTCTGGGCTTCCCTGCTTAGGCTGCTGCCGCCGCAGTGTGAATTTTCAAGTGAATGAAAATGGATGGATGGAAGCCCATCAATCAATGGTGCCCAGTTGACATGGTCAGCGTTTTTGCTACTGGAAAAAATTTAGTTACTGTTTTTTTGTGATCCTTCAAGCTACATCGCTAGAGCTAAGCGAGTACACCGCCCTTGTTCACCCATCTAAATGATCTGAGTGGGTGGAAAATGGGTGTGGCTTAAATCTGTGCATTCTTCGTGCACATGACACCAAAAAAGTTTGCAAGAACAACAACAAAATGAAAGTACTCACTTCACAAAACATTGCTGATATAGTGCTGCCGTAGATAAATAAACAACAATGAATCAGGAGTGAAATTTAGTGGTTATTTTGACATGATTTGGATGCACCCTCCCTGCCAGTGACGTCACATAGTGAGCGGTCCAGCCGTGGAACAACAACAGAGCGCGGGATGAGAGCTTTTTTTCTGACAATTCATACTGTTGTTGTTTTACTGGCTGTGATTGACATTGAGATATATGAGTTATTTATGAGTTTTGAGTTAAATCTGAAACAAGTTACTGTGCAGTAAAATAAAACAATGTAATTAACGGGAGCATAGCAATGTGTTTTATAATGATAAGTGCGCTGCAGCTATGTGCTCACAACCCCTGACACTCTAATCACCAAAATGGTGACTCCAGGTTATGTGCAGCGGCAGTTGACTGACCGTGCAGTCAGACCTCTGAAAAATATCTCATTTCAGATTTATGTCTGCAAATACACCGTAACTACAGCTGTAGTCCTCCCTCACCGTACCCGAACTGCTCTTTCATGGTGCGGTGAGCGGAAGTGCCGCTCTAACCATGGTTTGGTTCATTTTGGTGAAGAAAAATGCAAATACCAGAAAAATCGCCCGTTACCCGTGACACCAGGAAAAGTATTTACATTTTTCTCTAGTCGTTATGAGAAAATAAGGTTTGAAAAGTCTCCAGACAGTCAAGAACAGGATCAATAGAAATGTTATTGATGACAATTCAGTGCAGAAATAAGCGGTAATAAGCAAACAACACTGATATGCAGATATATAAACTCTGATTGGCTTTTTTACCTTATGTTTTTTAAATTTTACACAAAACAGTTCAGTATTTAAATTATTATTGTATCTGCACAAGCCAACAATGTTCAATAGCTCAGTTGTTATTATACACAAAGAACCTGACAATGGCCCTGCGATCGACTGGCGACCAGTCCAGGGTGTACCCCGCCTCTCGCCCAAAGTCTGCTGGGATAGGCTCCAGCATCCCCGTGACCCTAATGAGGATAAGCGGTATAGAAAATGAATGAATGAATGAATGAACCTGACAATGCAATCAGAGCAACAAATCCGATTCGAACCGTTAATACGCGCTGTGATGTATGAGGGTCACGGGGATGCTGGAGCCTATCCCAGCTGACTTCGGGCATGAGGCGGGCTACACCCCGGACTGGTCGCCATTCAATCGCAGGGCAGACAAACAACACGTGTACATAAAAGATATCATAATGCAAGAGTCACAGCAGCGTTGTTTTGTTCTGTAAACCATGTGCTTTCCATGTGGTTTGATGTGCGGGTAACAATGGCACAAAGTGGAACACAATGGCACATTTCCCACACCAGTTGGTCTCCATTGTCTCATTGACCAGCCTCTTTTACCATTGTTGGTGTTTTTTTGTGCCTGTGGAGGGTGGCAGTGATTGTGCTATGCTAATCATACTGGGAATGTTATCGGAACACCCACCCTTGGACTGGCAGACTGACATTGACATAAGCGGTTGTCGACGAAGCCAAAATTGAAACTGAAACTAACCATTGCTTGTGCATGTTTTAATTCTATTTTATGTTTTTCATTTAATTTGGTCATAATGGGAGAACTGAGATGTGATTCAGGGGTTGGGCTATAGGGGGCATAGTGGGTATTAGTAAAGTAAAATGCATATTTAAGCACATTGTATAGCTTTTTAGACTATTATTAGTCCAGAAAAATTCCTATTTAAGCAAATTTTACGGATTCTTGGCCTCAATGAAGCATTTTAAACCATAAAATAGTAGTATTTAACACTGGTCACCAGTTTACATTAGTAATCTTACTTTAGACAAGCAAGGTTTTAGAGCATGGTGTCCATGCTCCAAAACCCCATTCACTCGTGAACAAGACCCTAAGATACTTGAACTCCTCCACCCGGGGCAAGACCTCACTTCCAACCTGGGGGGTACAATCCACTCGTTTCCGACTGAGAACCATGGCCTTGGATTCGGAGGTGCTGAGTCTCATCTCAGAAGCTCCACACTCAGCTGCAAACTGCTCCAGTGAAGGTCACAGCTTTTTGGAAGGTGTGTCCCCTTACATCTGGCGTAAAAGTAATGCCACATTTCAGAAAAAGACCATCATATCAACAGTAAATTATGGTGGTGGTAGTGTGATGGTCTGGGGCTGTTTTGCTGACTTGCTGTGATAAATGGAACCATGACTTCTGCTGTCTACCAAACTTTTTTTAGTGTCCGGAACGGATTCATTGGATTTGCATTATTATCTGTGGGAACAATTGGTTGGTTGTAGTCCATTTTGGTGAGTCGGACCTACAGGAATGGGTTAATGATGTTAACCACGGCAGCACTGTACTCAAACTGTTGGAGAATTGCGCATATTAACCACCTGGCCTCATAGACGCATTTCAGCATTTAACAATCTTTGTGCCACTTGCAGCTGCCTTCTGGGGTGACATCGCGTTAGACGAGGAGGACGTGCGCATGTTCCAGGTTGACAGGACGATAGACCTGTCGCAGCACACGCACGCACTCTCCTTACAGGGCCACACATCCGGTGAGTGAAATATTGTCTTTCTGCCATCCGGCTGTGCAGATGCTTGGTTGTGATTGTTGATTTTGGTGTGTGTGTGTGTGTGTCAGGTGGTCTGGAGGAGCATGAAGTACTAAAGAAGAGAGGGGCGTTGTACCTGCTGCTGGAGAGGATACGGAATTTCAGTACTGGTACAATGATGCTCACACGCTCACTGTCCACACAAACCTTATTAGGTGTGTGTGTGGCCTATTGGCTAGCATGTTGGCCACACAGTCGGGAGATCTGGGTTTGAGTCTCCGTTGGATATTTCTGTGTGGAGTTTGCATGTTCTCCATGAGTGTGCGTGGGTACTCCAACTTCCTCCCACATCCCAAAATTTTGGGTTATGTTAGATTAATTGGCAAAGCTAAATTGTCCATATTGTCCGTGCACTGCAATTAAGCAGAACAGTGCATGGTTTTGATTGAGAACTATTTATGCAACAGTATTTTTATTATTGTGCTTGCCGCACTGCATCATCCTTCTATGCCGCTTATCCTCGCGGGTCGCGAGGGTATGCTGGAGCCTATCCCAGCTGACTTCAGGCGAGTACGAAATGAATTTGCGTGAGAGAAGAATATATATACAGTATGTAATATGTAATACATAGCTAGCTGGACTGAGGAAGGTGCAGTGTCACTTTTGTTCACTTTCTGTCCTCCATTATGTCTTCCAAGTGTGAGAAAAGGAAAGTGAAAGTGAAAAACAAAGTCAAATTAGTAAGGGAGACGAGATTAAAATGTGACCTATTGTCTCCTGGAGAGTAGGCCTGAGATGATGATAAAGGAATTATTCAACCACACAATAAATGGAACAGTTATAGACATATTGGCATATAAATGCGATATTGCATCTTATCTGTATCGTATTTTCTGCCAATAATGATATCGGCGCGTGAGTGATGACGTGCTCCACAAAGCAACAAGCTTGCCAGCCCACTCTGTTTGTGGGACGTAATGAATTCAAAGTTTGGCCTTTGGATTGCAAATATGAACTGGAAATGAAATGAAAAGCACTGGTTATGGGAGTATGGCCTCCTCCTGCCAATGTAATGTCACGCCTCATGAGTCACATGAAGCGTTTATGCAGAAAAATAATGATAAGAAGCGATAAGAAGCTTGCCATTTTTCATTAGCTTCTTATTTGTAAATTGATTTACTATTTTATGAATGACCTAGTGACCTATGAATGACAAAAGGTAGTATGGCTTTTGTTGCAGTTTTGTGCTTTTGGAGAAATGCATTCCGTGGCATCCCAGTAGAAGAAGGTTGTGGGAAGAGCTGCTGTTATCAGTATTGAAATGAAGTGCTGGACAGTACCACTATGTTGCATTGTGGTAAAAACATTGAACAGAGGCATATGTTTCCTGCATATCAGTATGATTTTGAATTACCAGTAATACAAAGACTAGTTAAATAACACAGGGATAAATTATTACAAAAACGGTCTACGGTGGAATATTGTTAACTACAGTAGATTCCTTTGTTGTTTTTTTTAGACTTTCTCCCCCTGAAAAACTCCGGTAAGGGAGCTATCAGTCACAGGAGCCCAAGTGTCAAGGCGGGATTTGCTGCAAAGAGTCGCTTTCCCAGAGCGGCCACATCCCGAGTGGAGAGGATCTGGCCTGGGGGAGTCATTCCATACATCATTGGGGGGAATTTCACTGGTAGGCAAGCAAATTATTGTCAATACAACACACAACAAGGAAGTGTTGACTTTGTGTTTGCATGTGTGTGTGTGTGTGTGTGTGTTACAGGTAGTCAGAGGGCCATGTTTAAGCAGGCCATGCGTCACTGGGAAAAACAAACGTGTGTGACTTTCATTGAGAAGACGGATGAGGAGAGCTACATTGTGTTCACCTACCGACCCTGCGGGTGAGTTTTTGCAAGAACGCTTTGTGTGTCTGTGTGCGGTGGTGACCTTGTCACGGCGTGAGACGATACGCTCACTCAACAATGGCTCCGCTTTCCTTCCTGACCTGCTCCTGTTTCCACATCCCGCCAATCACACGGCTAGTTTCGAAGTGTTTGTATGCTGGCAGGCTGTTTGAACGCACGTGCGGGGGTCTGCTTCATGGACTCTGTATAACAAGAGCCTCTGTCCCACTGAGAGCCCACAAAGTCAGTTTGTACGCTGCAAAGTGGGATGTGCTCGTGACCGTGCGTGCACTTTTTACACAGCAAAACTGCCATCACATAATGACATGCATGAGCGCCATCACATGGTGTGGAGTAGGGATGGGGCCCATAGCACTGATGTATGAGCCATGTCTTTGGCTTAGCAAACATAGCCAAAGGAGTATCAGCAAACGTAGCTAGAAGACTTTAGCAAAGTTAGCCAAAAGAGTATCAGCAAACCCAGCTAGAAGAATATCAGCAAACTTAGCCAAAAGATTATCAGCAAACTCAGCTAGAAGAATATCAGCAATCTTAGCCAAAAGAGTATCAGCAAACCCAGCTAGAAGAATATCAGAAAACGTAGCCTAGAGTATCAGCAAATGTAGCTAAAGGAAACTCACCAAACCTAGCCAAAAGAGTATCAACAAATGTAGCTAGAAGAATATAGGCAAACTTGGGCAAAAGAGTATCGGCAAACCCAGCTAGAGGAATACCAGCAAATGTAGCTAAAGGAAACTCACCATACCTAGCCAAAAGAATATCAACAAATGTAGCTAGAAGAATATCAGCAAACTTGGGCAAAAGAGTATCAGCAAACCCACCTAGACGAATACCAGCAAACCTAGCCAAGAGTATTAGCAAATGTAGCTAAAGGAAACTCACCAACCCTAGCCAAAAGAGTATCAACAAATGTAGCTAGAAGAACATCAGCACACTTGGGCAAAAGAGTATATTTGAACATAGCTAGAAGAATATCAACAACCATAGCCAAAATAGTATTCACAAAAAAAGCGAGAAGGATATCAGCAAACATGAGTATGAGCAAACTTAGCTAGTAGAATATCAGCAAATATTGCCAGAAGACTTTCAGCGAACATAGCTAGAACTAATGTAGCCTTGTAAGTATCAGCAAACAGAGCTAGAAGAATATCAGTAAACATAGCCAACCGAGTTTCACTGCACTTATCTAGAACCTGGGTTCCAGTTGTCCAATTGTCATAGTATGCTGCTAAAAATGAAAATGGTTTGCCACCTAACACTCGGCATGAAGTTCTTCATTGCCCTGTGTGAGTTTTATGGCTAAGTAAGTAAGTTTGATGATTATCTATTATTGATGATTATGTACTATCAGCAAACAGAGCTAGAAGAATATCAGCAAACGTAGCCAAGAGTATCATGCAAACGGACCTAAAGGAAACTCACCAACCTAGCCAAAAGAGTGTCAGCAAATGTAGCTAGAAGAATATCAGCAAACTTGGGAAAAAGAGTATCAATAAACATAGCTAGAAGAATATCAACAAACATAGCCCAAAGAGTATGAGCAAACTTTTCTAGTAGAATATTAGCAAAAGTAGCCAAGAGTTTCAGTGAACGTGGCTGGTAGATTAGCAAATGTAGCCAAAATGATACGATTTGATTCAATTCAAGTTGATTTGATTCGATTCTACGGTAAATGTTTCTTGATGTAGATAGTAATCTTACATTGAAACAGAAAGATGCCAATGATACGAATGTGGCATTCTTACAGTGTTTTTTAAAGTGCAAACGATCCGAAGGCATAAGGCATATGACTTAGGACACTTGTTTTGGACACTCGGGTAAAGAAAGGGGCGGAGCTGTCAACCGATCACCACCTGGTGGTAAGTTGGTTTCGATGGCAGGGGAGGATGTCGGTCAGACGTGGCAGACCCAAATGCATTGTGAGGGTCTGCTGGGAACCTCTGGCAGAATCCAGCCAGAAGGAGTTTTAACTCCCGCCGCTGAGAGAGCCTCAACCATGTTCCGAGGGAGGCAGCAGGCATTTAGTCTGAGTGGGCCATGTTTTGTGCCTTCATTGTGGGGTTCTGGAGAGGAGATCCGCCGGATAGTTGAATCTCGGATTCAGGAGGAGCAGTGTGGTTTTGTTACTGATCGTGGAACTGTGGACCAGCTCTATACTCTCTGCAGGGTCCTCAAGGGTGCATGGGAGTTTGCCCAACCAGTCTACATGTGTTTTGTAGACTTAGAGAAGGCATTCGACCGTGTCCCTCGGGGAATACTGTGGGAAGTGCTCCGGGAATATGGGGTATCGTACTACCTAATTCAGGCCGTTTGTTCCCTGCATGACCGGTGTCGGAGTTTGGTTCGCATTCCCGGCAATAAGTCGGACCCCTTTCCAGTGATGGTTGGACTCCGCCAGGGCTGCCCTTTGTCACCGATTCTGTTCACTGCTTTCATGGACAGAATTTCTAGGTGCCGCCAGGGCGTTGAGGGGTTCCGGTTTGGTGGCCGCAGGATTCAGTCTCTGCTTTTTGCGGATGATGTGGTCCTGTTGGCTTCATCCGGGATGAGAATCAGCACCTCCAAGTCCGAGTCCATGGTCCTCGCCCCGAAGAGTGGAGTGCCATCTCCGGGTTGAGGATGATATCCTGCCCCAAGTGGAGGACTTTAAGTATCTCGGGGTCTTGTTCACAAATGAGGGAAGGATGGAACATGAAATGGACAGATGGATTGGGGCGGCGTCTGCAGTGATGTGGACATTTCACCGGCCTGTCGTGGTGAAGAGGGAGTTGAGCCGAAAGGCAAAGCTCTCTTTTACCGGTCGATTTAGTTTCCTACCCTCACCTATGGTCATGAGCTTTGGGTAGTGACCGAAATGACAAGATCGCGGGTACAAGCGGCTGAAATGAGCTTTCTCCGCGGAGTGGCTGGGCTCTCCCTTAGAGATCCAGATGGAGCCAGATGAGGTGGCTAGGGCATCTGGTTAGGATGCCTCCCGGCGCCTCCATGGGGAGTGTTCAGGGCACCTCCGACTAATAGGAGGCCTCAGAGAAGACCCAGGACACGTTGGAGAGACTATGTCTCTCAGCTGATTTTGGAAAGCCTCGGGATCCGCCGGATAGAGCTGGATGAAGTGGCTGGGGGCATGGAAGTCTGGGCTTCCCTGCTTAGGCTGCTGCCCCCGTGACCCGACCTCGGATAAGCGGAAGAAAATGGATGGATGGATATTATTAACAACAGTATTATTGTTATTAATAATAATATTATAAAATAAAAAATATATAATACAATATAATTTAATAAAATATTATTAATAATATTTTTATTGTTAAAATTGTATTTAATAGTAATATAATTAATTTATAATATTATAATAATATGAAATAATCAACAATAATAATTAATATTTACATTCACCCTGCGATTGACTGGCGACCAGTCCAGGGTGTACCCCGCCTCTCGCCCAAAACCCGCTGGGATAGGCTACAGCATACCCGCAACCCTAATGAGGATAAGCGGCATAGAAAATGAATGAATGAATATTGACATTCAGGTATAAGAATTGGATTGGAAGTGGAATAAATGTGCATCAATAAAAATACTAGTAAAAAAGACACAAATAAGCCAATCAAGAATAGAAAAAAGTTAATTCTTGCAGACATGCAAGCGAGTTGAGGATGTGTGTGTGGTTGTCTGCACGTGTGTGTGTGTGAATTGACAAGGAGGATGCCTGCTGTCACGGGTTCTGTGATAGGCTGGCCGTATCAGAGATTAGACCCTTTAACCAGATGTATAAACACCCTGCTGCTTGGATGCACGGCGTACGGGAAACAGAGACCAAAGAAATGCAAGGAAAAGAGAGTTTGTGAATTAGCTGCACTCATCGGACCGCACACTTCCACTGTTTTAAGGTTTGCACAGAAGAATACATGATATGTGTGCTGCACAAACAAGCTCATCTCTTCCAGCGCCTCCTAAAACCAGCGCCCGGGATAGCTTTAATCAGATTTGTTATCCTGGCACGGATATCTCGGCCAACCTGAAAAAGAGAACGTGTGTGTGTGTTTATAGTGTATGGGTGTAAGTGTGTGCTGCCATCAGCAAATACTATGCAAATTCCCACAGCTTAACAAACCCTGCCGCTATCGGGAGCGCTGTATGTGGATAAATCCCGCAGCTTTACCTCTGCTGGATGGAGTACAAGTTCAGGAAATCCTGACTCTGTGTGTGCGTGTGCGTGTGTGTACACTAAAATGCGTAATACTCACACGTCTATCCCGCCGCCATTAACTTCCTGCCAATCCTTCTTAGGTGTTGCTCCTATGTTGGTCGCCGTGGCAACGGGCCCCAAGCCATCTCCATCGGCAAGAACTGCGATAAGTTTGGCATCGTGGTGCACGAGCTGGGCCACGTCATTGGCTTTTGGCATGAGCACACGCGGCCCGATCGCGATGATCATGTGACCATCATACGGGACAACATCCAACCAGGTGAGTGGGCATGTTGAGTCAATAGTTCATCGGCAGAAGGAGCCATGCCTTGAAGTACTGTAAGACTAACACGTTCCACTAGGTGGCGACAAACACCCGATCGGAACCAATTCAGCTTGCTGCCTTTAAGCCGGGGTGTCAGAAATTTTTTTTGTTTTTAATCAAACAAATTAGAACAACAATTTAATAATTTAATAGGAAAATTTGCAATTTTACATTGTAATATTATGAGGAAAAAAATGTCATTACAGTAGCATGAAATTGAAATATAAATGAAAAAATGTTTTTTGAAGTTGTAATATTATGAGAACAAACAAAACAACAATTACAGTTATAAATTATGAAACATTACGCCGGAGAAGAAGTTATAATGGTAAAGAATAAAACCAATATACTGTGGGATTAAAGTCATAATTATTGACTCATCCATCCATTTTCTATACCGCTTATCCTCATTAGGGTCGCAGGTATGCTGGAGCCTATCCCAGCTGGCTTTGGGAGAGAGGCGGGGTACACCCTGGACCGGTCGCCAGTCAATCGCAGGACACATATACACAAACAAACACTCACGTTCACACTCTAATGGACAATTTAGAGCGGCCAATGAAGCTAACATGCATGTTTTTGGAATGTGGGAGGAAACCGGAGTACCCGGAGAAAACCCACACACGCACAGGGAGAACATGCAAACCAGATTTGAAACCAGGTCTTCCGGATCTCCTGACTGTGTGTCCAATGTGCTAACCATTTAACCACCGTGCGGCCAAAGTTACATTAAGAGAAAATTTTGTGTTATGACGAGAAAGAAAGTTGCAATTTTACCAGAATAAACCCGTAATATTATGAGAAACAGTAAAGTCATTTTAGTAGCATAGAATTAAATACTAAAGGAAAAAAGTGTATTTTTAAAAAGGAAAAATTTAATAATAGGCAGAAGGTGGTCAAGCAAAAAGCTGAGGAATATATTGTTTTTATTAAAAACTCACTTTAGTGTATTTGCAAATAAAGTGGCACAAATGTAGCAGGTAGCTGACTTTTTGTTTGCCTATAAAGGAAAAGACCACTATTTTTTTTTTAACTTTGTCCAGCATCAAAAAACCTTAAGTGAGACGTGAACACACATCTTTCTCTTTTCTGTGTTCTAAATATATATATATATATATAAAGAGACAGCTAATTCATGCACATAATGGGACATGCCTATTTTGCCTGGAACAGAACCGGTGTGGCATGGTGTCACTATGCAAAGAACATAGTTCTTGGGCGTAGCACAGGTAATAACGATGATAATAACAATGTTGTCTTAGCGTGGTTATTACGCTGGTCACATTTGGTGAATGGGGAGTTTTTCAGAAGGCTTTATAGGCAGAATAGGTGCGTCCCATCACGTGCATTCCTAGCTGTTTCTTTTTAGCTATTTTTCTATCAATAATATGCACAGGAATGAGGAAGCACAATTCCAAAAACAGTGCATGTGTGTTGTGCATGTCTTTATTGTCTGTGTTCTTCACACAGGTCAGGAGTATAACTTCCTGAAGATGGAGCCGGGGGAGGTCAATTCTCTCGGGGAGCCGTATGACTTTGACAGCATCATGCACTACGCCAGGAACACTTTTTCAAGGTAAACGTCTCAGCCCGCTACAGTGACTGCACCCCTCATATTTCTGCCGTTTGCTTTATTATAGCTCAAGGGATAATACCATAGAAATAAAATGTGGATAGAGTAATCAGCGTACAGCTTGGAAAGTGTGGTCTCCTTAAGATGTCGGAAAACTGCTATGCAGCCCAGTTTCTGCTATGTTGGAATGATCTTTCCCCTCAATGAGCTACCGCTCTCCAGTGTGTTATTTTCTGTTTCTGGATTTACATGGACTTTGAAAAAACTGAACTGAAACAACCAAAGGACTGAACCTTGAACCGAACCCTCTGAACCATCGCTGGTAGTTTTGTTCTTGTATTTTCTGTTTATTAATTCTATCTGATTAGTTATAGTAATAACTATACGACTGCATATTGGGGCCACATAAAAAAATGTAATATATCAAGATTAAAAGTCGTAATATTATAATACACTGCTCAAAAAAATGAGAGGAAGACTTTAAAAAACACATCAGATAAAAACGGGGGGGGAAATGATCTTGAATATCTTTCCTGATACTAAGTAGGTGATGTATTAGTAACAAAATGATGGCACATCATTTGATAGAAATGAAAATGATCACCCTATAGAGGGGATACATCCAAGACGCCCCAAAAATGAAAGTGAAAAAATGATGCAGCAGACTGGTCCATTTAGCCAAAATGTCCTTATAGCAACTCAAAACGAATCTCAGTATTTTGTGTGGCCCCCACGTGCTTGTACGCATGCCTGACAACGTCGGGGCATGCTCCTAATGGGACCACGGATGTCCCAGAGGAGTTCTATTGGGTTTAGGTCAGGGGAACGTGGTGGCCAGTCAATGGTATCGATTCCTTCATCCTCCAGGAAGTGCCTGCATACTCGAGCCACATGAGGTCGGGCATTGTCGTGGACCAGGAGGAACCCAGGTCCCACTGCAACAGCGTAGGTTCGGACAATGGGTCCAAGGATTTCATCCCAATACCCAATAGCAGTCAGGGTGCCGTTATCTAACCTGTAGAGGTTTGTGCGTCCTTCCAGGTATATGCCTTCCCAGACCATCACTGACCCACCACCAAACCAGTCATGGTGAATGATGTTGCAGGCAGCATAACGTTCTCCACGCCATCTCCAGACCCTTTCACGTCTGTCGCATGTGCTCAGGTTGAACTTGCTCTCATTGGTGAAGAGCACAGGGCGCCGGTTGCGTAGTTGCTAATTCTGGTGGTCTACGGCAAATCCCAGTTGAGCTCTACGGTGCTGGGCAGTGAGCACAGGGCCCACTACAGGACGTCGGGCCCTCAGGCCACCCTCATGGAGCCTGTTTCTGATTGTTTGGTCAGAAACATTCACACCAGTGTCCTGCTGGAGGTCGTTTTGTAGGGTTCTAGCAGTGCTCATCCTGTTCCTCCTTGCACAAAGGAGCAGATACCGATCCTGCTGAGGTTTTAAGGACCTTCTACGGCCCTGTCCTGTTCTCCTGGAGTAATTACCTGTCTCCTGGAATGTTCTCCATGCTCTGGAGACTGTGCTGGGAGACACAGCAAACATTCTTGCAACGGTATGTGCCATCCTGGAGGAGTTGGACTACCTGAGCACCCTCTGTAGCATCCAGGTAGCGCACCATGCTATCAACAGAGATGTTGATCCAAGCCAAATGAAAAACTACAGCAGTAGAAAGTCAGTCAGTAAAAAATCAGCCAAAAGAGATGAGGAGTCAGTGGCCTCAACCAGGAAAAGCATTCCTGTTTTGGGGTCTGTCTCATTGTTGCCCCTCTGATGCACCTGTTGTTGATTTCTTTAACAACAAAGCAGCTGAAACTGATTAACAACCCCCTCTGCTACTTAACTGACCACATCAATATCGCACAAGTTTGACTGATAGGTTACTATACTCTGATTCAGAAGTTTTCCCCTCATATTTTTGAGCAGTATATGATGCAGTGTGTTGTTGTAAATTGGAGTCTTAAAAATGATGCTTTTGCTTGCGCTAAAGGGGGATGTTCCTTGACACCATCCTTCCATCCAGGGACGAAAACGGCGTTCGCCCTGCGATCGGCCAGCGGACCAGACTCAGTAAAGGAGACATTGCACAGGCAAGGAAGCTCTATAGATGTCCAGGTACTGACCTATATCAACTATGGCACCCCCAGTGTATGTGTGTGTGTTTGTGTGTGCGTGTGGGCGTGCACGTGTGTGATTGGGCACTCGTCACACATTGTGTTGCCATCACTTCCTGCACACGTTTTTGGCATTCCACCGGTCCCCAACTAGCCGTGCTGACGTCAGTAAGGGTTGAATTTGTCGCTGAAGTTAACAATCCCAAACATGGTCATGCTGAACACACACGCACATTAACATTTTAGTGAACACACACACACGCACACACAAGAAATTGTAGATGAACATGTTTAATATTTTTTTTTCTGCAATACTTGCTTATCACTCTGTCATTAATCAGCAAACAATGACTTCTATCCAAGACCTCAATGATGGCTCAGTAGATTCCTAATTTCACTGGTACGTCAGTTAATGTCCACCCTGATTAGCGCATTTTTTTGGTTAACAACCAATTTTTTGCTAAAATTTTGCCTTGGTTTGTGTTCGCCCGCTTATTTAGCATCCAAAATACAGTTCAGTTTGTTTACCCTGCCATCTTTTTCAGTAAACTGCAAAGTACATGTTTATTGGTTCCAGAATGTTAATATTTAATTTTATATATATTTTTTTTTACAGTTTTGCAGAATAATGTTTTATTTTGTGTAATTTTGTTAATCGATGGTTTTGCAGGTTTTTCCCCAACAAAACTAGGTACAAGTGATGTCCATTCATTTGTCAGAATTATTTTTGGATCATTTACTGCATGTAAAAATATAATTGCAATCCCACTGACGTACAGAACCTGTGCTAAGTGCTTGAAGGGATTGTTTGGATATTTCTGACATAAAGTTGTATGACATCCCCATAATTGGTGTAATATATCAACAGAATCAGTGGTGATGGCGAGATGGCATCGACGCTTGCACCACAGCCGCGTTGCAGCCATTCTTATCACATACACAACAATGCACAGTCCATAGTGTGAATTAATGCGACCAAAGAAGAAAACTGAGGCAGGTCGATCTGTAAGGTTTTTTCCTCATGCAAATGATTTACTCTGCATAATGTTTTGAGAAGCCAAAGTTTTTACTCAAGTAGCCCCAGCAACTAACCAGGCCTACGTTCTTCACCACCAAACTCCAGCCAGAACTGGATTCCATGGGACCATGTGGGGGGTAAGTCACTCTTGATGCACTACACTATTGATGGGGATGTCATACAACTTCATGTCAAGAAATCCGAACTATTCCCTTATACTTTTCAGTTGACTAACATCTCTAAAATAATTTTTTTAATTTGTCATATGTGATATTCTAATTTTCCGAGATACTGTATTTGGGATTTTCATTACTTTTCAGGTATATTCATCATGTCTTGTTGAAGCAGCCATTTCAAGAGCATGTCCTCTTCGGCATAAAGCAACATTTGTGCTGAGGTTGTGCTGTTTTGTGCAATTAAAATTAACGTTTGTGCTGCTTTCGTTTTTGAGTTTTTACAGTTTCTTTTATAGGTCAACCAAAGTTCATCCAGCCCCCCATTTTCTCCAAATGAAACCAAAATAATCTCCTTTGTTTGTGCTGTTTTGTGCAATTATAATTAACGTTTGTGCTGCTTTCGTTTTTGAGGTTTTACAGTTTCTCTTATAGGTCAACCAAAGTTCATCCAGCCCCCCATTTTCTCAAAATGAAAGCAGTATAATCCCAGTTGTTTGTGCTGAGTTTGTGCGGTTTTGTGCAGTTAAAATCAATGTTTGTGCTGCTTTCATTTTCTAGATATCAACGATTAAAGTTTTAGACTCTATGAGCCCGTCAACAAGCTCAGAATGAATTCAAAATAGTCTCATTTTGACCGTACTCGTTTGTGCTTTTGGGTTCAGTTGACATCGACGTGCTGCTTTCGTTTTGGAGATATTATGCGTCAACAACAAATCAACACATTTAAACAAAAGCCACACAGCTGAATACAAAATGCAGTTTTTAAATGGAACGTTTTATAATTAAGGGAGAAAAAAATCCAAACCTACATGGGCCTGTGTGAAAAAGCGTGTGTGTGTGTTTTCCAGCTTGTGGAGAGACACTCCAGGATTCCACGGGAAACTTTTCCTCTCCTGGTTACCCCAATGGCTATCCTTCATACACGCATTGTGTGTGGAGGATATCGGTTACACCTGGAGAAAAGGTACATGCACACACACCTTGGAGGTCTTCCCATGCACTTTGTCCTTCATGTGTGTTGTTTCCATCAGATAGTTCTCAACTTCACCACCATTGATCTGTACAAGAGCAGCCTGTGCTGGTACGACTACATGGAGGTCCGTGATGGCTACTGGAGAAAGGCTCCTCTGCTGGGTGAGGGACGGCAACACCCAATACAACATTTTTGCTGCATGGTCGCATCGTTGTCGTTACTATTATTATTTTTGACTATTGATTGTTATTATTAGTAGTATTTTTTGTCACGTTTTGGCATGTTGTTGGCGATGACCCGAGCATGCAGGGATGAGACCCAATGCAGGTAAAATACAGCATATTTAATAATAGTCGCGATGCAGCAAGAGGGATTGGACTCCACCTCGCAATTGATCTGACAAAGCAAGACGCCACCCGCTGTGCTAAATAATCAGGAACACAGCGGGTGCGAGTGACAAACGGAGTTAAACAGACAGAACACAGAATGAGACAAAACTGGAAGAACTACAAAATAAGTGCCTGAAAGGGAAAAGGGAAAAATAGACAAATATTTATCTTACCTTATATTTATTCTTATTTTATTGAGTGTTACAGTTATTTATTTGATATTAAAAATATGTGTAATAAATACTGGGGAAAAAAAATAAATGGTAATAATAGTATAATAAATTATTTATTATTATTATAACAACGTGTGTTTGTTTGATGTTAATTTCTATATTTATGATTATTTCTATTATATTAATTATTATTTGATTTTTACATCTGAACATCATTTCCTCATTTTCTTTGAACATTGCACAGTTATTATTCTTTGCTGCTTTCGTCCAATAATGCCCTGACAGATAAATCAGGGGGCTTATCAAATGTGCGTGTGTGTTACAGGCAGGTTTTGTGGAGACAAACTTCCTGATGTCTTGACCTCCACTGACAGCAGAATGTGGATCGAGTTCCGTAGCAGCAGCAACTGGGTGGGGAAAGGCTTTGCTGCTGTTTATGAAGGTAACCTCCTAAGCCAATAACCTTATCAATAATAACGTGGAGTTTCTGCACACCCGTCTGACATAACAGGATGATGACAACCCGTCTCTGTCTGCCCTGTGCAGCCATCTGTGGCGGGGACATCAACAAGGAGTCAGGGCAGATCCAGTCTCCCAATTATCCCGATGATTACCGACCCTCCAAAGAGTGCGTGTGGAGGATCACCGTGTCTGAGGGATATAACGTCGGCCTCAGCTTCCAGGCCTTTGAGGTGATGGCTTCCCAAGATGTTTCTGCCTCATTGGTCTGGTGGTGTTTGGAGAGGGTGGGGGGGGGGGGTCCCGTCACAGTTTTGGGTGATGCAATTTAGGTCACAGGGAAGGATGAAAGCCTTAATTAGATGTGTGCATTAGTGTGTGTGTACTGTCTAGTTTGTCATGCAGCGTCTTTGTGACGCTCCATGACTCCGTCTGCTGCTGCATTGAGTGTTTTTATATTTGTTATTTTTATAAGTCAGTTGCACTACTCTTGGGAACAATGCTCGTGTGTTTATTCATATTTTGACTCCTGCTACATCATATTCAATTATAGAATGATGCACACACTAGGGGTGTCACAAGACGCTCAGTTCACGAGCATAATAATACACGAGGCTGAGTCTACGAGAACAAGATTTTAACATTGCTTTATGGGAAGAACAACATTTCCAAAAATATAAGCCAATATATTTAATTTCTACTTTCTCCTACTACACTCTTCTGCACTTGTAAGGTAGCGGCCCTGCCTCCACCCACCGCTGAAAAGAGACTGTATGACTGAGAGAACGGCTTACTCCGTTCATGCCGTTATTCCGTGGAATATTCATTTTCTATGCCGCTTATCCTCATTAGGGTCACGGGGATGCTGGAGCCTATCCCAGCAGACTTTGGGTGAGAGGCGGGGTACACCCTGGACTGGTCGCCAGTCAATCGCAGGGCACATATAGACAAACAAAGACATACAAACATTCATACCTATGGACAATTTAGAGTCTCCAATGAAGCTAACATGCATGTTTTTGGAATGTGGGAGGAAACCGGAGTACCCGGAGAAAACCGACACACGCACGGGGAGAACATGCAAACTCCACACAGAGATGCCCAATGAAGATTTGAACCCAGGTCTTCCAGATCTCCTGACTGTGTGGCCAATGTGCTAACCACTCAGCCACCGTGGGAATATTATTGTGTGATTTATTAATTTATTATTATTATGGCCCCAGACCCACGGGACATTCTTTTTCTTGTCACGTTTGAATCTAGCGAGATCTTGTGACGCTCTCAGCGCTCACATGAGGGCGTGTTTTGTGTTTGGATTTTTTCCCGGTAGATTGAGCGACACGACAGCTGCGCCTACGACTATTTGGAAGTGCGAGACGGCCCCCTGGAGACGAGCCCTCTGATTGGCCGGTTCTGCGGCTACGACAAGCCCGAGGATGTACGCTCCACCTCGCACACGCTGTGGATGAAGTTTGTCTCTGACGGGACGGTCAACAAGGCGGGATTTGCCGCAAACTTTTTCAAGGGTACGCACGTTTATGAATTAGGCTACACCTGAGTGTCACATGACTGCATTAAGTAGTTAAAAAGTCTGTAAATATATTCAAAGTTTATTGAATAAATATACAATACCACTCAAAAGAGTGGAGACACTTTGCCCTTTACTAGAATGAAAAAGATTTTGATTGGTGCAGTGTGTTGGACATAAAATAAATAAATAAACAGATACAATATAATTCATTTATTTCATAAATTAATGGACAGGTATGTCACATTTGCATGAAGACATTCGTATTCTGTTTTATTTAATAAAATAAATAAGTAGCACGTAACTCTCTTCCATTTTGTAGTACAAAATTACATACAAATAAATAATATTAATCAATATATAATAGATCATATTAACACATAATAATATAAAAGATAATTAAGTAAAAAGTCCAGTCCGGTGTGTGTTTTTATCTCTCCCCCTATGTTGTGTTGAAAAGCCGCGTGGCGTCGAGGAGGAATGATCTTCTCAGTCTGTCAGTGGAGCAGACAGTGATAGTAATCTGCCACTGAAAGTGCTCTTCTGTTGGGGGGAGGATGCTGGTGGTCCGTGATGGAAAAGGTGCCTCCTCAGTGTCCTTTGCTCTGCCACAAGTGGCATAGAAAATGTTTGGCGAAATAATTACTTTGTGTTTATAATTTATGTGCGTTTAGCACAATTTTCCTCGACTTTTGTTATATGAAATCATATCTTACGGTTGTATTGCATGTGCGGTGTACAGTCCCCAACTGTCTGTTGGACATGCAGGCATGCATGCATTTTCTATACCGCTTATCCTCATTAGGGACATGAAATAAATACATAAACAGGTGCAATTGATTTCTGTCATAAATTCATAAACACCAAGTATATATCATTGTTTCAAATCTGTAAATCTGTTTGTGGTAGGCGACTCAATACGCCTCCAGGTACACGGGGTAAGATACAATTCAAAAACGACATTTTAAAAACAGCAATTCCCTGTAGTGTGCAAACGACAGGATTTGTTGCGCTTGGATTTGATTTGTCGCTGTAGACATCAGGGATGCTCCGATAGATCGACCACTTATTGGAATTGGCCGATTTCCATAAAAACACGTCATCGGCATATGCCGATAAAAGCCTTTTGAATCCAATCGCCAAAAACGATCGCTGTTTTGGTGACGGGCAATCACGCTGCTCTCCCGTTTGTTTTCCAGAGGAGGACGAGTGTGCCAAGCCGGACAATGGCGGATGCGAGCAGAGGTGCGTCAACACACTGGGAAGCTTCAAGTGCGTCTGCGACCCGGGCTACGAGCTGGCGCCCGACAAAAAGAGCTGCGAAGGTAACGCTTTGCTTGCTGTTGTCCGCGTTTGTGTGCGGGTCGCGAGAAATGACACCCCAAAGCGGGAACACAACACGGTGATGTGACCTGGAGACCTTAACTCCGGGCACTCCTGCCTACTGCATGCCCACGGGGTTCAGTCACGCCTTTTGTTATTTGTTTACATCCCTCTGGCTGTGTGTGACGCCATCCACTGCGCGACGGATAAACTTGATCTCTGGGGACTTCAATCATGTCACACTTGACAAGACACTGGCTGCCTTCTCCCAGTATGTGGACTGTCACACCAGGGGCGACAGGACCACAGACCTGATGTCTGCAAACATCAAAGATGCCTACAGTGCCACCCCCCTGCCTGCATTGGGGAAGGCGGACCACATCACTCTCCTCTTAGTCATCCCGACTCATGCGGGTGCACGGCCTGCGTGCGTTCGTGTTTGTGACAAAGACGGTGACATGAATAATACAAAACGATGGAACGTGCGTTTCAGCGATTCGCAAAGTAGTTTTGCCGCATCCAAAACATGTGCTTTGACCAAAACACCGCATGAAAAATGCTGACTTTCATTTCTGGGTCTATGGTGAGTATATGCTATCTGAACAAAACATCTTAGCTTTGTTTGAAGTTTGACAACGCAAATCAAGGGACAATATAAGCTACGTGGTTAAAAATGCCCTTTGGGCTGCATTTTGGACACCCCGGTCCTTAAATTATAAGGACGTGATTGGATACTCCAAATCATCTGCTGGTTTGAACACATAGGTTATTTTTATATTCTGCAGCTTTTACCATCTTAGACTTAATGAGAAGAGCAATGTTGTCACACGCACACACACACAGGGAGAGAGCTGAGCATTTTCTCTTACTGTATGTAGTTGTCATGTTTGCATGCTTTTGCTACCATTTTCATGCCGGTCCGTGTAGCGTTCAACCAAATCCCACTGAGAGCTTTCCTCAAGCGATCTGGGTCATTGTCACCAAAGCAAGCACACCCTTACCATACAGTTGGACTGATGGGGTGCCAATGTTAACATTGTTTTGCAGTGCTACTACACATGGGCATTATAATCAAATACAGTCGTTACTTCTTTTCACTCAGCTGCGAAAATGTACTATTGCTTAATTATGCAATCACCTGCATCTGGTGGTATCTGTTTATGTACACTAGATACTGTATACAAATCAAATGAAGTACTAGAAACATATACAGTACATGGTTGAAATTATCCGTTGCCTAAATGTTCTTGTTTATCTCGCCTCATACGCCGCAAGCCGAATGCCTGCGACTACCAGTCACATATTGGTGGGGGTAGCCCCCCCAAAAGGCGGTACTTTCAAAGCGAAATATTTTTGTGGTGTTACATGTTTTAGCATTAAATTGAATTTATTTGCTGAAGAGTTTTGGGAATTTTTAAAAGTAATTGAATATGAAAGGGACTCTATGCAACTCGCTCCAAATTACATTTTTTGAAACAAAAACAAATATCTGAACACCACCAGCAGTTAGCATATGTTACCAATACTGAACTTAATAAAATCCCCGTTGGGCATCTCTGTGTGGAGCTTGCATGTTCTCCCCGTGCATGTGTGGGTTTTCTCCGGGTTTCCTCCCACATTCCAAAAACATCCATGTTAGCTTAATTGCTGACTCTAAATTGTCCATAGGTGTGAATGGGAGTGTTTGTTTGTCTGCCCTGCGATTGACTGGCGACCAGTCCAGGGTCTACCCCGCCTCTTGCCCAAAGTCTGCGGGGATAGGCTCCAGCATACCCGCGACCCTAATTAGGATTAGCGGTATAGAAAATGGATGGGTGGAGGGTCTATGGTTATCGTCACATTTCTCAAGAAAGTGCATATAATAAACTATATTATAAAATGTAAGCCGCAGAGTGGATGAGTGGATAGCATGTTAGCCTCACTGTCAGGAGATCAGGGTTCGAATCTCTGTTGGGCCTCTCTGTGTGGAGTTTGCATGTTCTCCCCGTGCATGTGTAGGTTTTCTCCAGGTACTCCGGTTTCCTCCCACATTCCAAAAACATGCATGTTAGGCTAATTGTCCGAAAGGTGTGAATGGTTGAGTCATAATGGGTCTTGAATGAGTCTTGAAGTCAGCTGGGATAGGCTCTAGCAACCTAATGAGGATAAGCGGCATAGAAAATGGATGGATGGATTATAAAGTGTAATGCATTGTTGTTTGTTGTTTGCAGCGGCGTGCGGCGGCCTCCTTTCCAAGCTCAATGGGACCATTAGCACCCCTGGCTGGCCCAAAGAGTACCCCCCCAACAAGAACTGTGTGTGGCATGTGGTGGCCCCGACCCAGTACCGCATCTCCATGCAGTTTGAGGCCTTTGAATTGGAGGGCAATGAGGTGAATCGACCTCTTTCTTTGTAGCGGCGTCGCACTCATGCGCTCTGTGTGTGCACCAGGTGTGTAAGTACGACTACATGGAGGTGCGCAGTGGCCTGCTGCCGGACTCCAAGCTGCACGGAAAATACTGCGGCACCGAGGTCCCTGAAGTCATTACCTCTCAGTACAACAACATAAGGATCGAGTTCAAGTCAGACAACACCGTGTCCAAAAAGGGCTTCAAAGCTCATTTCTTCTCAGGTAACACGTCACTGCACAATATGTACAGTCCTTTCTTGTTTATTGGGGTAAAAACCCGACCGCCATTAGTGAATTTCCGCCAAGATTCCGGCTTTAAACAGAATATTTTGGATGTTTGAGCATATGTATACGTTACTAACATTATTAGAGCCCTCTAGACATGAAATAACACCTCTATAGTCACCTTTATACTCCTGTTGTTCTTAGTTTACGCCACATTGCTAATGCCCCGCTGCAGGATTGTTGTCGCTTCGGTTGTACAACATCCGCTCATAAGTTGTAAGACCAACGTCCGTCAGCCTTGCAATAAAAGCGCTGACCGTGCGTTCCATGCGAGGGTTGTATGAAAATTGCTATGTGCGCACCAAGCACGTGCGATTTGTACCGGGAACATGATTTATTCTGCACATGACCTGTGTCCCTTCCTCCCCTCTCCATTTATTATTATTGTTCTCAATTTATGAACGTAAAAGGTCAATAACCACACAGTATGTGTAATGTATGCGGGGTTCTTTTCCTTAATGACACTTACCAAATACTAGACCAGCATGTGGATGGATGGTATACACCAACCGTGACATGCAGCACATGCACCAAAGACCACTCACATCAATAACAAAATGCACTGCGCCAGGAATCAAATTTAAAAATATATTTACCAGTTGCAATTGCTCTAAGACGGAAGGATTCAAACATCTGACCGGGTCCCAATAGGGTCTTGTGTTTTCCGGCAGGTCAAATGTCTGAAGGGGTACACGACTGTAAAAAGTTTGGGAACCACTGCACCTTCATTTTTGTTCAGAATAAGCTACTTTTCACAGGTAACTGACATCCCCGCACCCCCACTGCATTTTTTTTGCGGTTCGGACTCTGACCATCTACTGACTTGTTTGATGTGGAAGCATAGAGTGGGTTGTTCCACTGCGACAAACCGGACCGTCATTGGATAAACGCTGGGCTTTGCCCCGCCCATTGAGCGCCCATTATCTCTGGGGGTCTATGGGGTAGCGGGCTGGCCCGGACGCACAGCTTCCCCATGATAATTGGATGATCTGTCTGAGGCGGAATCCCCTTTTGATTGATCAGCGATCTTGAAGTATGAACCTCCACCCGGAGTATTTTCAAAGTTTTATATTTTGCTTATTTGGAGACTTTGCCGATACCCGGCCTCTTTATGTTTGTTAAAAACAACTAGTGTTGTGTTTGGAAACTCTCTTCCGTCACTCTGTGGTTTCTTTCCCCACCGAGCAGCAGAAAAGACGCCAAGTTGGGGCGACAGGGTCACAAATCATTGAAAAGGAACGAAGGGTAGAATTTACATATACAAAAATAAACACATTTATGATGTGGGCCGGAACAAATGAGCTTCCCCTCCGCCGTCACTGGACCAGGATTATGTTTGCATACCACTGGTGTACATACAGTGGTGTGCAAAGGTTTGGGCACCCCTGATCATTTTCAAGATTCTCCCTTATAAATGATTAGTTGTTTGGATCAGCAATTTCTGTGAAATTTATCATACAGCAGACAAACACAGTCTTATTTGAAAAGTGAAATGAAGTTTTTATGATTTACAGAAAGTGCGCAATAATTATTTAAACAAAATTATGTGGATACATAAATTTGGGCACCCCAACAGAAAAATTACATCAATATTTAGTAGATCCTTTTTTTGCACTAATAGTGACCGATGCACAGTGACACCATCTGCTACAAGATCATGTTATAGGTCTTTGGAGCTGGTCTGTGGGATGAGCTTGACTGTTCTCACCATCCTTCACCTCTACTTATCTGAGATTATTCTTGGCATGGCTCTCCGGTCCTTAACCAGAACTGTGCTTGTGGTCTTCCTTTTCCTCACAGTGGAAACTGACATTTGGAATCTCTGAGCTAGCTTTTTGTATTCTTCCCCCAAACCACGATGTTGAACAATATTTGTTTTCAGGTCATTTGACAGTTGTTTTGAGGCTCACACGTTGCCACACTTGGGAGAAGATGTAAAGAGGAGAACAACTTGCAATTGGCCACTTTAATACCTTTTATCATATCCTGTGTATGTAGGTCAAGGGTCCAAGTTTGTGTTCCAATAACAACAAGGATGCCCAAATTTATGCGCCGACGTAATTTTGTTTAAATAATTATTCCACACTTTCTGTATATCCTAAAAAGTTCATTTCACTTTTCAAATATAACTGTGTTTGTCATATATTTCACTGAAATTGCTGATCCAAACAACTAATCAGTTATAAAGGAAAAGCTTAAAAATGATCAGGGGTGCCCAAGATTTTGCATACCACTGTACGAGGTGTATTGCCCTGCGACCCACCCAAAGTCTGCTGGGATAGGCTCCAGCATAACAAGCGGCATAGAAAATGAATGAATGAATGAATGTACAAGGTGTGTCAGGAAAGTTCCAGGACCGGTGTCACGAGATATATTTCAAATCCAAGTCACACTTTTTAATATTATATCAGAAAAATTCCCAAACACCATGGCTCTGTGTGGAAAAGCCCCCTAAACCTAACAACTGGTTGGGCCTCCTTTAGCAGCAACAACTGCAATCAAGCTTTATTCTTGTAAAGTTAGTTTTCTTGTTAAATTATGTTTTTAGAATGTGCAGCTCCAGGGCACAAAAGGCCCCCGAGCAGAGCTCTGGACACCCCTGCTGGACATACACACCCCATTTAAGCAATAACTTTTCCCTTATGATGGCCGTCATTGTTTACACGCTTGCCAGCTAAACTCTGCCTCCTTTAACCAGTCCGTCGTCCTGCATGACTGGAGAGCTGAGCGCTGACCCATGCGTCTTCTGTGTCTCCGACAGACAAGGACGAGTGCAGCAAGGACAACGGCGGCTGCCAGCACGAGTGCGTCAACACAGTGGGCTCGTACGTTTGCCAGTGTCGCCACGGCTTCGTGCTGCACGAGAACAAACATGACTGTAAGGAAGGTGGGTTGCACGCACAACGCCACACCCACTGGCAGCAGCACCATCGCCACGGTTGCCACTACAAGCACGACACGGCGCGTCGGCAGGGCCATTATTCGCAATACGCACACTACAACAACAGACCGGACCTCGCCATTTGAAGCCGTACGCTCGATGGCCACAGCATTAGATAAACCTGCAGTATTTATTAAGACGCCATCCATTTCTGTACTTTGTACCAAAAACGAACAAAAAACAATAGAAACATACAAATACGGTGGTACCTCGATTTAACATCAAAACAAGAGTACAAAATGGGGACCACCACCCGGGTCTGCCAGTCCAGAGGTACTGTTCCCGACTTCCATGCAATGTTGTAGAGGCGTGTCAACCAACACAGTCCTCCAACATCCAGAGCCTTGAGAAATTCTGAGCGGAACTCGGCTGCCCCCGGAGCCTTGCCACTGGGGAGTGTTTAACTACCCCATACCTCAGCCACGGTGATAGACCTGTCCACGTACGTGTCCTCAGACTCTGCTTCCTCTACGGAAGGCATGTCAGTGGGATTGAGAAGGTCCTCAGAGTATTCCTTCCACCGACCAACTATATGCTCAGTCGAGGTCAGCAAGCCCCCGTCCGCACTGTAAACAGTGTGAACTGGTTTCTGCTTCCCCTTTCTGAGGTGTCGGACGGTTTTCCGGAACCTCTTCGAGGCCGACTGAAAGTTGTGTTCCAAAGCCTCACTGAACTCCTCCCACACCCCACACACAAGTTTTGCCTCGACCACCGCCGAAGCCGCGTGCCGCTTGGCCTGCCGGTACCTGTCAGCTGCTTCAGGAGTCCCGCGAGCCATCCATGCTTGATAGGACTCCTTCTTCAAGGTTGAAATTGTAAAGAAATATTCTTTTATGAGAATAAATATACTATGATGAAAAATAATGTCGAGTCACGTCAGCACAAGTCTTGCTGCTTTGAGGTGCATGTGTGTGTTTCACAAGAATACCATCCTATATTACAAAACCTGCAAAAAACATGAAAAAACACAAAAACATCACTTTTTCTCCATGAGTTCTACGTGTACTGTAGATTTTGACAACAACAGTTTTGACTACAGTACCAGACTCATCATCATCTGACTGGGCCCTAAACATCTCCTCAGGCATCCTAACCAGATGCCCGAGCCACCTCATCTGGCTCCTCTCAATGCGGAGGAGCAGCGGTTCTACTCCGAGTCTGTCCCGGATGACAGTGCTTCTCACCCTATCTCTAAGGGAGAGCCCAGCCACCCTGCGGAGAAAACTCATTTTGGCCGCTTGTACCCGCCATCTTGTCATTTCGGTCACTACCCAAAGCTCATGACCATAGGTGCCGGTAAATTGAGAGCTTTGCTTTTCGGCTCAGCTCCCTCTTCACCACAACGGACCGATGCAGTGTCCACATCACTGCAGACGCCGCCCCAATCCGTCTGTCCATCTCGCGTTCCATCCTTCCCTCACTCGTGAACAAGACCCCGAGATACCTAAACTCCTCCACTTGGGGCAGAACCTCATCCCCGACCCGAAGATGGCACTCCAACCTTTTCCGGGCGAGGACCATGGACTCGGACTTGGAGGTGCTGATTCTCATCACGGATGAAGCCAACAGGACCCAATCCTGCGGCCACCAAACCAGAACCTGTATGAAAAAGTGGATTGGCTTATAACAGTGAAGAAGGTTATAAAGTAGTTTCTAAACCTTTGGGACTCCAGCAAACCACAATGATAGCCACTATCCACAAAAGGCGAAAGCATGCAACAGCGGTGAAACTTCCCTGCAGGCTGGCCAAAGTAATTTACCTCAAGAGCGCAGAGCCGACTCATCCAAGAGGTCACAAAAGACTCGACAACAGCAGTCAAACAACTGGAGGCCTCAGTTAAGGTCAGTGTTCATGACTCTACCTGCATGGCAGAGTTCCATGACTAAAACCACTTTAAAAAACATTAAGGCTCGTCTCAAATGTTGCCAGAAAACATCTTAATAATCCTCAGGACCTTTGGAAAGACTCTGTGGTCTGCCGAGACAAATTTTGGAAGTTTTCGGAAGGTGTGGTTCTCATTACATCTGGCGTCAAAATAACACATTTTGAAAAAAGAGCATCATCCCACCAGTAAACTATGGTGGTGGAAGCGTGATGGTCTGGGGCTGTTTTGCTGCTTCAGGACCTGCAAGACTTTCTGTGATAAATAGAGCCACAAATTCTGCCCTCTACCAAAAAATTCCCGAAGGAGAATGTCCGGCCATCTGTTGGTTCTGCAGCGGTTCTTGCTGGGAAAGCCTCCAATGTGGCTGAATGACAACAATTCTGCAAAGATGAGAACATTTCCAAGATGAAAGCAGAAATTGTTGGAAGATGTAACAACCAAAATGCGACTTTTATGCGGCTGATACAAGAACAAATCTGTTTTTTATCTAAATTTGGCATTTTACCGAAAGTAACGTAAACATGTTCAATTATGAGCTGTTTCAACTTCAGCGGGACGTTGTGCTTTTAGACACATCTCTTTGCCAAGCGCTCTCATTTCTATACTTCCCGCTCCATTTCCTTTGACCTCTTCCTGTGCAGCCCTGATTTGAACTTCCTTTGTGCGAATGTGTACGTGTGTGCGCGTGCAGCTGAGTGCGAGCACAAGATCCACAGCCGCAGCGGGACCCTGAGCAGCCCCAACTGGCCCGACAAGTACCCCAGCCGCAAGGAGTGCACCTGGGACATCACAGCCACGCCGGGACATCGTGTCAGGATCGTAAGTGGCCTTGAAAGCCTTCTATCTGTGCTCCGGAATGAACTTTTGCTCCATTTTTCGCCATGATTTCACTGAGAAATGCATCGTCGGGTTGCGTGTGTTCATGCGTTGGAAAGAGGCCCCGAGCTTTCACCATCTGTCCCCCCCGCACTGTGGTGCGTGTGCATTTAGCCTGCAAGTGTGCGCACATGCAAACATCTATGATAGTTAAATTCATGCGCCAGTCGCCTTGTAGCCCATTTTCTCCAGTAGGACTGCAAATGTTCATTTTTGTTCAATTGAAGGGTAAGGACGTGTGCATGCATGGGACATAAAGAAACACTTTAGGGATTAATAAAGTCTGTGAATCTATCTTTAGTAATCCTACAAGTACAAGTTTCTACAAGTTCCTTAATTATAATTGAAAACCAATTTACAACCTTCTAAATACGTTTTTTTAACATTATCAGAGCCCTTTACTGTGCACCCTTATAGTCACTCTCCTATTACCCAATATGGTAGACATAAAAAGAGAAAATATAACATATAACACATAGATAACCTGTTCCTGACCTACTAAATGCACTTTTTAAATTTAAAATATGCAATTTAAGCTATTAGGGCATTTAATGTTTTATTACCACTATTAGAGCATGTCCCTACAGAGGGTTGTGTCAGGAAGGGTATCCGACGTAAAACATTTGCCACATCAAAACATGCGAAAAGTATTCGCTGTGTCGACCCCCGGGATAAGCAGGGATAAGCCGAAAGGAAAAGAAGAACATTATCAGAGACCTCTAGACATGAATTAACACCCCTATAGTCACCTCTACACTCCTATTACGCAATATATTAGACATAATAAGAGAAAAGAAATACATATAAGACATAGATAACCTGTTCACGACTTACTAAATACACTTTCTAACATTATCAGAGACCTCTAGAAATAACACCCCTATAGTCACCTTTACACTCCTGTTACCCAATGTAGTAGATATAATCAAAGAAAATAAGACATAATTAAGCCGTTTATCAAAGTTAGCTAGATCCAGACCCGATCATAATAAGTGGTCCGTGAATTACTATTCAATATTAATAAATGGAATATTTTCCTAGTTCGAGCATGGAAAACCTGTTTATTACCTTACAATTATTAGAGCCCTGTAGACATGAAATAACACCCCAATAGTCATCTTCACAATCCTATTATTTTTTGGTTTACACCACATTGCTAATGCTCAGGCTACGACATCACTGCATGGACACAAGAGACAACCACTGCTTTAAGCATAAGATAGCATAGCAAGCTAAACTCCGCTTTATTTATTCTAAACTAAAGAAACGGTTTCAGACGGAGTGAGGAAGAAGGACAACAAAAGATGCCAAAAATTTACCACTGTCACATGGATTAGGAGGAGAACGTTTTTTTTTCCACTCTATTATGTCAGCTATTATTTAAAAAATGTGACATTACTGCAACTTCTGAATGCCTCATATTTGTCTTGTTTGTTTACTTACAAACCGTGTCCATGTGCGCCACCATATTGTTTTTTCTGTATACTTAGGCTATTTTTTTTAAATAGTGAGTGCCTGCCTGCCGTCTTGGTTTACCACCAACGAGCACGTTTGCCAGCATTATCATCGAAATTATGCCATCGTTGTTTGCAGGTGACTTTTGAGGTTTGGTTTTTTACAAATATCCAGTAACATATTTACCAATAGCAGCGCCTCCTTGTCCAGTAACATGCTGCTGCCTACTGGTTTGGAGAGTTGGGGCTTTTGTAGTTTCCGCTGTAACGGAATCACAGAATTGTCCAATAAAAAGGGAATTCATTCACGGAAAGTGATGTCCTAAAACACCAGCCAAAGTTGGGAAAATACCTTACGGAGGGTGAATGGAAGCTAGAGGGATTAGCTTAGTTTAGCAGAGCATGCTAGTGCGGCTGTGTGTGTGTCAGTGTTGTGTTTTACTGCTTTTATGTAAGCAAGCGTTTTGCGGTGCTCGCTTACGTTGTGCAAGTTCTGAGACAGACAACACACTCAAAAGGCACACCTAGTCTAATTGTGTAAACAAAATAAGGGTGTCATAAAAAATGTCGTAAGTTAATAACGCGAGTGGAATTGCACGGGTGACTACCTTTTCTTTAATCGCATGGACGAGCATTGCAGTTTGTTGGAGATTGTCTAGCAATGTGTGCAGAAGCTGACATCCCATTGGATTATTTACTGGGCAAAACTGGCTAATGTTGTACGGCAACAATGAATGTAAGGATTTCTGCATTTAATTCATGGACATTTTATCCAGTAACCCAAAAAAGCACACACTTTATGCTGGTAAAATAAAAAAAACGAAATCTAAAAACAGAAACTGAATTTGGAGAAAAATAAAACGTGTTTTGGTCTCACTACAGTAAAGTACACAAAAATGCAGTAGTTACTGAGGAACTAATGAGTAGTGGTTAGGGGGAGGTAGGTTCGTTCCTCATTAAGTACTGTAAATCTGTGAACCTTATTGTAATGCAGTGGTTTTCACACTGGGGGGTGCACCTCCCGCTCAGGGGGGGCCGGCATTATGACGGGGGGGGNGGGGGGGGGGCACATTATTAATTCCTTATTAACCATGAATAAATAAATTTAACCATATTTTGGGGGCTGGGCAGAAAATAACTTTTTATCCAAAAGTTTGGGAACCGCTGTCGTAACGTGTTACCCACGTTTCATACTTTCAAAGGAACAGATGGAATTTTGTCAGTTTACTTATGATGAGTGCTATTGACCACGGATTCCGTATAAGGTCAGGACAATTTCAAGGTCCCCTGACTGCAAGGGGGGCCCAAAAAATAAGTAATTACTAATAAAATGAGTAAGTAATTAATAAAAGGGGCGTGGGTGTGAAGCATAAATCAACCTAATTTAGACCAAGGGTGCCAAACTCCAGATTTGGCCGTCGAAGACCAGGTTGCCCGGACACCCCCCCTCCACCACCCCCCAAACCGCATGCCACCGGACCCTTATTGTTTCCCCTGCAGGTGGTGAGTCTGCGGGGGGAGCTCCCGTGCTGCTTCTCTGGGATGGGCCTGGCCCCACGGGTAAAGGCCCGGCCACCAGGCCACCAGGCGCTTGCTGGAGACTGGGAAGTCTGGAAGTCTGGACTTCCCTACTGAGACTGCTTCCCCTGCGACCCGGATAAGCGGAAGAAAATGGAATGGAATGAAATGAGTGTCAAACTCGTGCCATGGAGGGCTGAGACCCTGCAGGTTTTCTTCTCAACCAGTTTCTCCAGCAGGTGATTTATTTGATGAGCTCCTTCCCTCAAATTGAAGGAAGTGCTGATCATTAAAATCACCTGCTGTAGGGACCGGCTGGAATGAAAACTTGAAATGAAAACCCGCGAGTTTGACACCCTGCTTTAGACAAAAACATTCAGACTTATATTTTCAAGAAAACACAAATCACTGGTGAAACTTCCAAAGGATGAGGCGCCTTCTTTAAGGAGACTTTGGATGTGGAAGTCCATATGTGGAGCTGTAGCAGGACGTCCAGGTAGCACGTAGGTGGGCTCCAAGTGAGGGATCAGTCGGGGAACCCGGTGTCTTCCACCGCTGACAAAGACTGCTCATCTCGCCCGATGAATTGGGATATTTTTTTAGTTATTTGCTTATTGTCACACATAACCCACGTCTCACCTACAAGCTTTGGAAACAGGAGCAGCAGGAATAACAGGTCCTCCTCTCCTCCTCCAGACCTTCAGCGAGTTTGAAATCGAGCAGCATCAGGAGTGCGCCTACGACCACCTGGAGGCCTTTGACGGGGACACCGACACGGCGGCCATCTTGGGTCGTCTGTGCGGCAGCAAGGTGCCGGAACCGCTGGTCTCCACGGGCAACATGATGTACCTCCGCTTTATCTCTGATGCCTCGGTGCAGCGGAAGGGCTTCCAGGCCTCGCACTCCACAGGTAACGGCCCGGTTGATTGGCAGCTGAACAAACAGCACTGCTGTTGTCGGGCGTTGTAGTGCAGTCACGATAGTGACTAACGTTATTGTTATAAATATATGATGTTATAAAAATGTTAAATGTTATATAAATGTTTATAATTGGACATTTTTACCTCAAATGCAAGTAAGACTAGCAGTGTTAGTTGGAAGCGGGAAATCATGATTTATGGCCCAGGTTTTTTTCCATCTTGAATAATGATTTGGAGTGCATGAGAAAGTGGATAGGAAATCAATGGTCTTTTACGGTATATCAGGGGTCCGCAACCACCAGGCCACAGCCCGGTGCCAGTCTGTGGATTGGGGCGACATGGGCCACAAGAAACTTTCAGTTGCAAGGATTAAAAAAAATAAAAATAGTTTTATGTACTGTAAATGAATGTCAATTTGGGTCATTATTTTATTCAAAAAATAATGTTAAAAATCCCAGTTTTTGCATGATTATGATGCATGATGTTGTTTATTGCAAGCTTTCCCACTTTCTGACGGTCCTTGAAAGCACCATGTAACTTCTCAGACTACTCTACTGTAATTTTACCCTTTTTGCTGCAAATGCTGATACTATGTGGGAACACATAAAGATGAGATTTGATGACCTTATTGAGTGCTAATGTGCATATTTGTTGGTGCAAACAAGTCCAGGTCGAACTGGTGGATGGTGGGTCTCTAATCATTTCCTGCCTTTACTTTGATGATGTTCCTGTCATAGTTGTACACGATCCATAATAAATAAGATAAATTACATCACGTGTATAATGTACGTATGTTTTACTGATGTGTGGTTAGCATGTTGGCCACACACGTTGCAGCACCCCCTTTTTGGAGGTAAAATGCTAAAAATAGTCACAATCTTTACTCGACGAATGGGAACTTTCGACTTGTGGGTGTGAAAGTTTCCTGCAAAGCAGCATCAGCAACCTTTGTCCCCCCCCCCGACCCCCACCCGCAGAGTGCGGAGGGCGCCTGAAGGCGGACGTCCACCAGAAGAACCTCTACTCTCACGCCCAGTTCAGCGACAACAACTACCCAGGCCACAGCGACTGCGAGTGGCTGCTGACGGCCGAGCAGGGCTACGGCATCGAGCTGAGCTTTGTCACCTTCGAGGTGGAGGAGGAGGCCGACTGCGGCTACGACTACATCGAGCTATACAGCGGCTACGACGCCAACTCGCACCGGCTGGGTCGATTCTGCGGCTCAGGGGTAAGCCGGTCCTGTTCTGTAGCGCGTGTTGCGCCCTTATTGGCTTAAAGGGAACCCACGTGCGTCCTGGTTAAACAAGCTGAGAAACGTGTACGGTACATCATCGTTTTAAAATATTAAAGTTGTACATTAAATGTTTGCACATGTCACACGTTCAATGTTTCATGTCGTCAAACAAATGTGAATATTAGTCAATGACAAAAACTGCCAGTTTTTATAACTAAGGGAGAAAATAATCCAGACCTACAGGGCCCTGTGTGGAAAAGTGACTGCCCCCCCTTGTGAAATCCTAACTTAACTGAGATGAATTGAGATCTATCAGTCTGGAAAAGGCTATTAAGCCATTTTTAAAGCTTTGGGACCCCAGCAAACCACAGCGAGAGCCACAAACGGCGAAAACAGCGGTGAACTTTCCTTGGAGTGGCCGGCCAGCCAAAATTACCCGAGGAGCGCAGTGATGGCTTATCCAAGAGGTCACAGAAGACCCCACAACAACATCCAAAGATCTGCAGGCCTCACTTGCCTCAGTTAAGGTCAGCGTTCCAAGACCAAAACCACTTCTGAACAAAAACAACATTAAGGCTCGTCTCAATTTTGCCAGAAAACATCTTGATGATCCCAAAGACCTTTGAGACAAAAGTAGAACTTTTTGGAAGGTGTGTGTCCTATTAAATCTGGTGTAAAAGTAATGTACAAAAGTAATCGCCAGTAAAATACGGTGGCGGTGGTGTGATGGTCTGGGGCTGTTTTGCTGCTTCAGGACCTGGAAGACTAGCTGTGATAAATGAAGGCGTGAATTTTACTGTATCAAAAAACCTGAAGGAGAATGTTTGTGACCTCAAGCTGAAACCAACTAGGGTTCTGCAGCAGGACAATAGTCCAAAACACCCCACCAAGTCCACCTGTAAATGGCTGAAGAAAAACAAGAAAAACAGACTTCAGAGCGGTCTAGTCAAAGTCCTGACCTGAATCCTATTGAGATGCTGTGGTGACCTTAAAAAGACGCTTCATGCTGGGAAAGCCTCCAGTGTGACTGAATGACAACAATTCCGCAAAGAGGACAAAATTCCTCCACAGCGCCGTGAGAGACGTTTTTGCTGCTGAGGCCGTCCCAACCACTTCTTCAAAACTGCATCAGTTGTGTTGTCAGTGACTAATATTTCCATTTGTGTGATGATCTGAAACGTTAAAGTGTGACCAAAGCGAAGGAGGCAAACCCATAAGTTGTCTTGTATTCCAATATTTGCTAGAGGAGTAAGCGATCATTGCGCCCATGACACCCCTAGTTGTGTGTATTTGTGCGGGTACCCCCCCCCCATCACAACCCCCTGCTGACCGCCCCACCCTACCCCGACGCTGTAAACCGAGCGGAAACACTGCTTCCTGTCTTCCAGCCCAGAGAGGGAATCTACTCTCCCAGCGAGGCTGTGCTCATCCGTTTCCATAGCGACGACACCATCAGCAAGAAGGGCTTCCACATCCGCTACTCCAGCGCCAAGTACCAGGAGAGCCTTCACGCCAGGAAATGACCGCCCCCACCACCGCCGCCAACCTCCGACCTCAACGGGAACGCCACGGTCACGAGGGCGGAGTCTTTGGAGGAGGACGGATACGCCGCCTCCGTGGGGAAGGGGACGTGAGTCTGCAAAATTTGGGGATCTCACGAGTGGAATTGTTTTTTGTGGACATCAAAGCTCCTCTTTGGATGCAGGACTTCTCGGAACTGTGGATGGACTAAGAAACTTTCACCTTTTGATTTCAACGGTCCATACGTGTGCGTGTGTGTGTCTGTGTGTGCGTGTGTGTGTGTGTGTGCTCACTCATGCAGACTGATGACCTCCGCCAAGGCAGAACCGTCCCAAACATATCCAGTCGTTAAAAAACATCGCACTTCCACCCCCGTTTTGTAGCTCCATCTGCTGGTTCTGGTGGGTCAGCGCCCCTACTTGGCCTCAATGCATTCACAGTGACAGTTCAAATATGAACCCAATCTGCTCCAAAATCTTCTAGATTCTTCCCTTGTCCCTGATCCGTGACCCTGCAATGGAAACGGAACAGGAAGTGAACCCGCAAATCGACGCGAAAGCCCGACATCACCGCTTCTCGTGGAAGCCCCCCAATCCTTCCTGCCCTTTTTTGGAAGATACGTCGGAAGGGAAGGTTCGTCCTCGCACGGGACGCTTTCCCACTGGTGCTAAAAACATGAAAGACCGAGTGCGGGACGGTGAACGGGTATCGCCAGCGCCAGTTCTGTGGAACAACTTCATTGCCTTAGCACTCCGTGGATGCCGTGTCTTGTTTGCTGTTTGGAGGAAAAGACAGGTCACGTGACACGAGCCGTGCATGTGCGTCGTTTCGACGATTCCAACACATTTATGGGCATACCCCCCCCCGACCCCTCGCCCACATTCCTTCCTGTATTGTATGTGAGTGCGTTGTCAGAGATGATATCAAACGTGTTATGTGCCAAGCCCCACACGATCCCGATCCAACGTCTTTTATTATTATTATTATTATAACTCCACGTCTGTCTGTTGTCCCACACCTCCTCTGCATCATTAAAAGTACACAACATGCTGTCTTTAATGGCTGTGCGTGGTACAAATATACTGCTAGCCATGAAATAGCAATCATGTGACCCCCTTATTTGGACCCTTAGATGAATTGCCCTTTTTGAGAAGCCTCTCAGATTAACCCAGAGGGACCGTTTGTCTGTTTGGGTGAATTTTTGCTTGCTATTCTGTTCCTCCTTATGGCGTATTTTTTGTCATGAAAAATCATTCCCAGGCCAGCTGTGAGACGTAATCCCTTCAGCGTGTCCTGGGTCTGTGCCCGAAGCACCTCGCCATGCCCTCGGATTTGGAGGGGCCGAGTTTCATCCCACCCAGCTTCAGGCTAAAGGTCACAGCCTGGATGATTCCATCAGTACTACGAGAAGAGATCCTGAGGCCTCCAGACCGTACCCTCTCGACGCCTGGGCTGCACCTACAAATTGGACCTGACCCCCATCGATGAAAGTTCTAAACAGAATCTGGGCAGACTTGGCGGAGGCCGGTCCATGTCCCCAGAACCAGATTTGGCCGCCCATATTCACAAAGCTTCTCACATTCCTCTCAGAAAGCTCCTAACTGAAATCCTTCACAAAGAATCTTAGCCTAAGAGTGATTAAGGAAGTTCCTAAAAGCAACTCGGAGCAAGAAGTGGACAGAAACCTTTATCTTAGTGAGAAGGTGTTTTAGTTTTACCCTGCAGCTTGGTTTATGACGCCGTCTTCTAAGAGCTGTGATTGGTTGTTACAAAATGGAGCAAAGACCAAAAAAAAAAGAAAAAATATAATCAATGGGCAATAAAATCAAGCGATAGAATCAAGCAAAATGATATCGATATGCTATTATTGTTATTTCTACTGTCCATGCCGGTCATTTACTACTTTACTACTTTTACTACTCCTAACATTTTTTCGCCTTCGGAGCTCTCTTAAGGCCTAAGACGCTTTTATCTTAGCAAGGAAATTTTCCAATACAAATCTTAGAAGCCAAGGAATTGTAAGCTTTTTCTAAAAATGCCATCAGATGCTTTGTGAATATAGGGCCAGGTTGCCCAGGTGCCCGCCCTCGACCGCCACCCGTATGCTTGCCCCCGCAGGTCTACAAGGGTGGGTCCTATGTGGCTTTTTCGGGCCGAATAAATCGTAAAATTCCAACTTAAAATTTGTTCCTGGGTCAATCAGACCGCCACACCAAATTTCCCACACTTTTTGGATCACTAGAAGACAAAAACATCTACTCCCAAAAACTGCTGTAAAAACTAATTCATATTTTTTTCTCTTTTTTTGTTGTTGCTCAGATTGCTAAATCAACTTGAGTTTTAATTCCAAAATATATAACTGTCTAAATGCCCATTTGAGTCAATGATGTCACTGTTTGTGCTTAGAAAAATATAAAGTAAGTTCATTCATTCATTCATTTTCTATGCCGCTTATCCTCATTAGGGTCGCGGGTATGCTGGAGCCTATCCCAGCTGACTTTGGGCGGGAGGCGGGGTACAGCCAGCTGGGATAGGCTCCAGCATACCCACGACGCTAATGAGGATAAGTGGCATTGAAAATGGATGGATGAATGAAATATTAGTCCAATTTGTTATAATTGCTCTTTAGCATGAGATTGGGCAATTTTCCCATTGTAGGTATAAATGTGTATTTAATATGTTTCTATTGTCTAATTGCAATTACAACCTTTGGAAAATAACTAAAAGAGGGTTAAAATAATGAATATTTACATGTTGGGTATTTTTAAAAAAGTAGAACTCAAGATTACTGAGAGATTTAAGCAATGAAGTGGAAAAAAAATGAAGCAGTTTTGGTTCTATAGCAATTTTTGTCCTCTAGGGACCTGAAATGGTGGGAAATTGAAGAGACCCCAGGGGGTTAAAAGTGAAATTCTTCAACCAACAAGAAGAGTCCAGATGCCTCCATTCAACCTTTTTCAGATGACCATGACCTTGATGACTAACAATGTACAGAGAAAAAAAAAGCAAGCAACTATATTTGTCAAGTTTTAGAGCAGTGGAACACCAAAAAAGGTAGTCAGCTATATAATGCTGTTTTAAACAAAAATGCAAATTTGAATTTTCAAAAAGTTATTTTTTTTCTTACAATTTTCAGTAATTTTCTGAATGATATTCACTATTTTGCTAACCCAAGATTATTATTATAGCTAATCATATGGTGAGTGGGACCAGTTTATCAGCAACGAAACGTAATCATAATAAATGGTAAGTCACAATTTATTACAATGAAAGTAAAGTATGACCATAGCCAGAGCATTATATATTTTTGTTGCAACAATTACAATAATTTCCTGTAGTTAGAAGTCAATAAATGTATTTGAACGTGTCCTCTACACGTTATACAGTAATTAACGTGACCACTATTTGGCCACTAGAGGTCACCAATGAGCGCGTTTTACGCTTCTCTCTCAAGGCAACGCTGCACTGTGCGTTTGGTTCCATCTGCTGTTCGTCCGCAGTACTGCAACCAAGGCCACCGCTGCAGTATTTATGGCTTAAAGGAAAAGTGCACTTTTTGGGGGACTTTTGCCAGTCGTCCACAAACCTTACGTGAAACATGAACACCCACTACCCTCTCTTTTTTTTGTGTTATAAAAGATATAAAACCAACTAAAAGGAGGCTGCTAAGAATGAGCGTAATGCGACGCATATACTCCGCTTGTAAAGCATGAAAGAAATACCAAAAACGCTCCATATTTCATAATGTGACCTGCATAATAACCAGGCTGCAGTAACATTAGTAGCTGAAAATCACTTCATCTCCAAAAAGGGGATAATTAATCTGTTCTCAAATTAACCATGATTAATCACCAGTTGCCATCATGTGTGAGTTATGCCAATTTGTACTGTATTTTATGAACAAAAATATAAATGACAGGACAGGATATGAAGATTGCTCAAAAAAACAAAAGGAGCACTTAAACAACTCAGTGTAACTCCAAGTCAATCCCACTTCGGTGAAATCAAACTGACCATTTAGGAAGCAACACTGATTGACAATCAATTCCACATGCTGTTGTGCAAATGGCATCCAAAACAGGCGGAAATTATAGGCAAGACATCCCCAATAAAGGAGTAACCCTGTAGGTGGTGATCATAGACCACTTCTCAGTTCCTATGCTTTCTGGCTGATGTTTTGGTTGCTTTCACTCTAATGGTAGCATGAGACGGAGTCCACAACCCACAGAAGCGACTCAGGTAGTGCAGCTCATCCAGGATGGCACATCAACGCGAGCTGCGGCAAGAAGGTTTGCTGTGTCTGTCAGCGTCGTGTCCAGAGTCATGGAGGTGCTACCAGGAGAGCGGCCTGTGCATCAGGAGACGTGGAGGAGGCTGTAGGAGGGCAACAACCCCAACAGCAGGACCACTGCCTCCGCCTTTGTGCAAGGAGGAACAGGAGGAGCACTGCCGGAGCCCTGCAAAATGACCTCCAGCAGGCCACAAAAGTGCGGGGCCGACGTCCACAGGTGGGGGTTGTTCTTACAGACCAACAACGTGCAGGATGTTTGGCATTTGCCAGAGAACACCAGAGATTGGCAAGTTCGCCACTGGCGCCCTGTGCTCTTCACAGATGAAAGCAGATTCACACTGAACACATGTGACAGAGTCTGGATACGCCGTGGAGAAGCTTCTGCTGGCTGCAACATCCTCCAGCGTGACCAGTTTGGCAGTGGGTCAGTAATGGTGTGGGTTGGCATTTCTTTGGGGGGGCACACAGCCCTCCATGTGCTCGCCAGATGTAGCCTGCCATTAGGTACCAAGAGGAGAACCTCAGACCCCTAGTGAGACCGTATGCTGATACGGTTGGCCTTGGGTTCCTCCTAATGCAAGACAATGCTAGACCTAATGTGGCTGGAGTGTGTCAGAAGTTCCTGCAAGACGAAGGCATTGATGCCACGGACCGGCCCACGCGTTCCCCAGACCTGAATCCAATTGAGCACATCTGGAAAATCATGTCTCACTCCGTCCACCAACGCCACATTGCACCACACTGTCCAGGAGTTGGCAGATGCTTTAGTCCAGATCTGGGAGGAGATCCCTCAGGAGACCATCCGCCACCTCATCAGTGGGAGGTCATACAGGCATTGGTCGTCATTTATTTTAATTTTGATAATCATAACAGCTAATGAAAACCCCAAATTCAGTATCTCAGAAAAGTACCATATTCTGAAAAGGTTCAATATTGAAGACACCTAGTGTACCATTCCAGTCGGTTCATTAACTCCAAACAACTGCAAAGGCCTTTAAAGGGTCTCTCAGCTACACAATCATGGGGAAGACTGCAGACAGTTGCCCAAAAGACGATCATTCACACCTTGCACAAGGAGGGCAAGACACAAAAGGTAATTGCTAAAAAAGCTGGCTGTTCACAGGGCTCTATGTCTAAGAAGATTAACAGAGATTTGAAAGAAAGGAAATGTGAGGTAAAAAAGTGTACTAGCAATAGAAATAACCGCACCCTGGAGAGGACTGTGAAACAAAACCAATTCAAAAATGTGATTCACAAAGAGTGGACTGCAGGTGGAGTCAGCCTTTCAAGATCCACCACTACAGACATATGCAAGACAGTTGATGTATTCCATCCATCCATCCATCCATCCATTTTCTTCCGCTTTTCCGAGGTCGGGTCGCGGGGGCAGCAACCTAAGCAGGGAAGCCCAGAGGTCCCTCTCCCCGGCCACTTCGTCTAGCTCTTCCCAGCGGATGCCGAGGCGCTCCCAGGCCAGCTGAGAGACATAGTCTCTCCAACGTGTCCTGGGTCTTCCCCGAGGCCTCCTACCAGTTGGACGTGCCCTGAACACCTTCCCAGGAAGGCATCCGGGAGTCATCCTAACCAGATGCCCGAGCCACCTCATCTGGCTCCTCTCAATGCGGAGGAGCCGCGGTTCTACTCCGAGTCTCTCCCGGATGACAGTGCTTCTCACCCGATCTCTAAGGGAGAGTCCAGCCACCCTGCGGAGAAAACTCATTTCGGCCGCTTGTAACCGCAGATCTTGTCCTTTCGGTCACTACCCAAAGCTCATGACTTTTCCTCGTGTAAAAAACACTCTTGACCAAAAGACAGATGTCAGAACCGTCTCATCTGGGCTAAGGACAAAAAGAACTGGACTGGGTGGTCAGATGAAAATCTGTTTTGCATTTCCTTTGAAGATCAAGCTTCTAGAGAAGAGAGGAGAGGCACAGAACCCACTTTGCTTGAGGTCCAGTGTAAAGTTACCACACTCAGTGATGGTTTGGGAACGTCATCTACCAGGACGTTTTAGAGCAAACCGTGCGTCTTGCTGCTGACCAACTTTATGAGGATGCAGATTTCTTTTTCCTACAAGACTTGGCCAGAACCACCAGTACCCCGTCCTTAACTGGCTAGAAAACTCGCCTGAATCAAACTCCGACATATTGTCAAGAGGAAAATGCGATACGCCAGACCCAACAATGCAGAAGAGCTGAAGGCCACTATCAGAGCAGCCTGGGCTCTCCTAACACCTGAGCAGTGCCAGAGGCTGACGGACGCCACGTTTTGGCTGCCCTAGTTTTGGTATCGCGCCGAAAAGACACTTTTCCCTCAAATGGGAAGTGAAGCGTGATATTCCACGTGCGGCTGTCGCGTGATGGACGAGTTTGAATCCATTTTGGTCACATAGCATCTTTAATACCACCCTTATAATAATTAGGATATCAAAAGTATGGAGTATACATTACATCATTTGCATTGCGGCACACAAATCGGAGCTGATTCATGTTTGTATCATCATCTTCTTCTGGTCGCCACATTGTGCTGATAATACATGGAACCGCTCCCGGAGGAGTGCGCCTTCGTTGAGGAAGAAGAACATTTAACTGGACATGTATTCTGAAGTTATATGTTTAAAAAAATGTCCAAATCTTACTTGAATCCTCTACTACTCCCTGAAAGTCTTCCTTCTCTTTCTTTTGTTGAAATTCTTTTTCTTTTTTTGCAGTGAAGTTCTTGTCGAAGCTGTGGGAACAGTCTCTAGAAGCCATGCCCGTTTTGTATTTCTTTTCAGTAACAGTCCCAGTAAATCCTCGGTAGTGGCAAAGTGTGTGTTCATGTGTGTTTGACACCAGAAACTAAATAAGGAAGAACAAAACAGGGGGGGGGGGAGGAGAAGAACAACAAAAAAGTTAGGCTCAAAGTGGTGGAAGCTTCCATCACCTTCACAGCGCGTCGCGTCACACGCTGGTGATGGACGCCAGGCAGTTGGACGGCTTCTGGAGCTTGTCGGGCTGCGAGGCGGGCGGCTCCGGGATGGCGCGAAAGCTGAAGGGAAGCCCCATGCCGCTGGTGCCGATGTGGCCCGGGCTCAGCGCGGGGTTCTGCCGTCTATTGCTCTCCACGATGCTGGAGGTGTTGGACGCCAGGCTTTCGCGCGTCCTGGACGGGAGAGACAACGGGACGTTAAGGCAAGGGCGTCACTCTGGAGGGTACCGCTGAAGGCAAAGAGAGTGATGATAACCATAGAGTGGTATACATATATAGTATAAATATTAATTTGTTTGTTTATTCTTTTTTTAAACGCCCAATTTAATTTATGATTAGCAGACTTGTGCGTGGTCATGTGACACAAAAGTAAGTATATCTGTATTACGGAACTCTTCAAAATTATTTTCCTAATTTCATTAAATGTAAGTTACACGAATACATTGAATTAGATTAGACATGTATTATCATATTTTATTATATTTATAAACTTTCAACTGAATTTTTATTATCCAATTTTGGGGATTTTCAGCATGTTTAAAAACACGCTGAGTTCAGAAAAATTCAAACCAAAAAATCAGTCACGACACAATTTTGCGTCTGAAAAAAGCACTGGCCGTGAAAGCGACAAAATAGTCATATATTTGTCAAAAAACATGCATATTTAGCTTAATTTTACATACTGATTTTGCCTCCATGAAGCGCTTTCAAGCATAACAACGGCTAACTGAAGACAAAGAGATAAAGATAAAGACTTACAAGGCATTCAGAAAACGCATTCAAAGACATTGTGATGATATGTGGTATTCTACTTCGGCCAGCAGATGTCAGTAACGTTACGCTGCTGAGACAATAGCCACTGCAGGAAGCAGCATCAGAACAGGATGTCCGGAAAAGAACAACTGCAAAGATACTAACATGCATATTGTGTCTTATTATCGCTACTATATTGAGCAATATTCATGTAAAGGTGACTATAGAAGGTTTTTAACGTCTAGATGGCTCTAATGGTGTTAAAAAGCGTATTTAGAAGGTTGTAAACACTTTTTTTCTAAGCTCTAATTACCAAAACATTCTATTTATTAACATCAAATCCTACTTTGTGTGAATTCACTTATCACGGAAAACAATTAACCCCCCCCAAACGAGGGCTTACTGTACGTTTTCACAGGAATAAAGCATAGAGGGCTGCCTTGCAAAATCTGGATCAATTTTCCAAAAAATGGAAGGTGGCTCTGCATTTGATGTTGTTCTTGTGTCACCACAAAATAAAATACAATTTCATCAGAGCACCTGATATATTAAATGATAGCAATAATAATAGCTACCTTAGTTATTTGATACTTTTTGGCTGCTTTTCTTGTTCATTTGTACAACACTGATTGACAACAACACATTGTTTTTGAAATATCCCCTTGTGCAAGTGCGCTGAATAGTTGACCGATAGTTGTTGTAGGTCTTTAGAGCTGGTCTGTGGGTTGAGTACCATCCTTCACCATTTTTCTTGGCCTGCCACTCCGGGCCTTCACAGGAACTGTGCTTGTGGTCTTTCATTACCTCACTGTGTTTCTCTGACAGCTGGAATCTCTGAGCTAGCTTTTTGTATCCTTCCGCCAAATCATGATGTTAAACAATCTTTGTTTTCAGGTCATTTGACAGTTGTTGTGAAACTCCCATGTTGCCACACTTCAGAGAAGATGCAAAGAGGGGAACAAGGAGCTTAACAAACTAATTTTGTGTTCCAATAATTAGCGCTAAAGGTATTCAAATCAATGAAACAACAGATTTATCCACCTGCCTAATTTTGTTTAAATAATGATTGCACACTTTCTGTAAGTCCTAAGAACTTCATTTCACTTCTCAAATATGACTGTGCTTGTCTGCTATATGATATATATCACTAAAATTGCTGATCCAAACAACTAATCATTTATAACAGAAAACTTTATTTAAAAAAAGTAGGGGTGCTCAGACACTGTATATAGAGATGGTAAACTTTGGGAAAACCAGGCCTTTGAACCCCCGCCTGTATACGACATTATGCAAAAAACTGGGCCATGATCATGAGACGTTATTACTTCACTCCGTGACCATCATTTTTACCTGTCTGAAAATTTGCACAATAAGCACTTTCTTACATGCCTGATCGTTTTTCTCGCCTGAACAAACTTAGTCTAGAATTAAAGGGGATTTCTCAGGATAAAACTCTGGATAAACTGAATGGACAACAAAAAAAAGATGCATTTTATCATTTTTTGTGCGTGAAACAGGACATAACAGTACACCTCAGAGCGCTGGCTGCGCAGGTATTTTCCGAGGACCTACGGATCAGACAGTTGTGTACGCCATTTGCAGCTGTGCCTTCTGTGTCGGCTGTTTTACCAACACCTGAACAGCCTCTTTGAGATTGCGACAGATGGATTCCTAAAAACTGATTTTTAATTTGTCACTAAAACCCTTTTCACAGAAAATACTTTCTCAACTATGTCATAAAATGTATAAAGAATAGCCATAGAATAGGACTGCAGATCCTTAAATCAGACATTTAGACAACGCTCAAACACATCTTAACCAGTTGTAGGACCAGCCTCACACAAGGCAGCCACACCTGGAGGCACAATCAGGCCTGCAGGAGTCTGGCAGCAGCCGTGGAGCAAGAGGAGTACCGTCAACCTGCCTTGCACCTGAGTACTACCAATTATGTGCCAACATTCCTTCAAGAGGGACAGAAAAAGCCTAACCACGCCCCTAGCAAACCAGGCTCTCGTGTTGAAAGGCCAAAACTTGTCCTAAACTTCCCACACCTCTCATCAACCACGCTTCATGGGATTACTATTTACTGGCACTAACGGTTTCCAAGTCGTGTCTATTTACGAACTCAAATTATTTGTATAATATGTCTTATTTCATTGGGTAATACAACTGTAAAGGTGACTATAGGGATGTTATTTTATGTCTTAAGGGCTCTCCTAATGTTAAAAAGTGTATTGAGAAGATCATAAACAGTTTTATATTCCATAACTATGAAAATATTCCATTTACTAAAATTGGCTCATGGTTGGGTCATTTGACCGCCATTAACGAGCGAAGATTCATTTATCATTTTTTGTAGTTTTACATTTTGAGTTCAACTCATGAAAGATGGGAGCATAAACAAAAGTGTTGTGCGTGTATTTTTAAAAATTCTTTTTAATAGTGGAAACAATATTGTATACAACATGTGATTTTACTGATCAACACCTCCTTCAATTTGAGGGAAGGAGCTCATCAATTAAAGCACCTGCTTTAGAGACCGGCTGGAAGCATGCTGGAGCCTATCCCAGCTGACTCTGGGCCAGAGGCGGGGTACACCCTGGACTGGTCGGCAACCATTCACACTCACGTTCATATCTATGGGCAATTTAGAGTCACCTATTAACCTAACATGATTTGTTTTGGGAATGTGGGGGGAAACTGAGTAATGGAGTTGTAGCATTGACATTGGAATTTGACTGAATTTGTGTCAGAATTCCATCCATCCATTTTCTATACCGTTTATCCTAACTAGGGCGCGGGGGGTATGCTGGAGCCTATCCCAGCCGACTTTTGGTAAGAGGCGGGGTACACCCTGGACTGGTCGCCAGTCAATCGCGGGCCAGACATACAACCACTCACACTCCCATTCACACTCTAATGGAGAATTTAGAGTCATGTTTTTCAATGTGGGAGGAGTACCCGGAGAAAACCCACGCACGGGGAGAATGTGCAAACTCCTAACAGAGAAGTCCAATGAAGATTCGAACACTGAACTTCCTGACTGTGAGGCCAACATGCTACCCACTCATCCACCGTGCGTCGTCACAGAACTCCTGTTTTTTTTTGTTTACCTTTGGGTAAGGTCTCTGTAGCAGAACCACTTCTTTACAACTCTTCTGTCAGTTGTTAGGTTATGTTTTTTTTTCTGTGCACTTACATCAGACTTGGATGGAGACTTCAGGTAATGCTGTGTCACATTTGTACTTTTGACCAGTTTCACAGCATATGAGCTGGAGCATTTACTTTAATTGGTCCATAAGGGGCCGTCACTGGGTCCATATCCAGTGGTCCGTCATCTGGCTGCTTTAAATAAAGTGAAAAAATCACACGGTGCAAGATGGTTTTTGTTTGTTAGCGGGACAAGTCCTGGTTTTCAAATGGATGGATTCTTCCCCGGCGCATGTCAACATCTAGTGGAAATTGGCTGTGTAGTTATTGCATAATCCTGCTAAACTAACCGAAACCAAACTGAAGAAGCAGCAACCAACAGTTACCAAATCACTTTACAAGGGCTCAAGCGTGGAGATAAGGGGATGCAGTGTGACTTCATACAACGGAAACGACATTTGCATTGACCTAAAAGTGATATCAACAAAAGCCATGCTCCTGTGCACCCGCAGTTGCTTTCTGTGCAAGGTGTCCGCACGTACCTGGGGGAGTTGAATCCACTGTCCACCGTGACGCTGCTACTGTCCATGCTGTCCAAACGGGCAGAGTGCGCCGACTTCTGGCTGCTGCTGTTGTCGGTCTCCTTTGGGCTGAGCAATGTCAGATTGGTCTCCAGTTTGCGCTGCAGGTCGTGGTCCTTCTCCCGCTCCAATAGCCACTTTATGGTTCCCTCCCCACCACCGACGACACCACCTCCACCATTACAGCCGCCGCCGTTACCACCAGTTTCCCTGTGGTCCTTGTTGTCCTCCGCCTTGGCCAACTCTTTGTGCGAGTCCTCCTCCACCTCCTCGTCATCCTCGTCGTCTGAGACGTTATAGTAGTCAAAGGAGGCAGAGGGGACAGTTGGCTCTAAGCACCCCTGCAGCAGGCCAGGCGATGCTGAGGAAGCGGCTGAATTGGAAGGCTGCTGGGGCTCAGGATTGTCGAGGGCCTCTGTAGATTTGGCGTGCGAGGCTTTCCGCAATGTGCCAGACTTGCTGTAGCTGCTTTCCACATAGCCTGCGGACAAGGCATTGTGTGGAGGTTTGAACAAAGTGTCCTTGCTGAAGATCTCCTTCCTCTTCTTTGACAGGCTGCCCCCTCCCCCTCCAGGGTCCACATTGTGCTGGTGTGGCGTCAAGCGGGAATTTTGCGCCGGCTCCGGCGTTTGGCTCGGCGTCAATCGGACCGAGCCGCTCTGCCCCTTCGCCGCTGACAAGTCCTCTTTGTACTCCACCTTGTGAGGGGATGTGAGGTGAGGCGTTTGGCGGTCGGCCGGAGAGCCCTTTCGGAGTCCCCCTGATGAGGTTAACGTGTCGTACTCTGATTTAGCCTGAGGCGAAGGGGCAGTTAGGATTGTTTCATTTGATGTATTGCACTGGAAGTACTCATCTGCGGTGGTGGGCTTCGGAGAAAGTCCCATGAGCTCATTGTACGTTGGCAAGCTGTCTCTGCTCTTGTTCCTCTCCATCGTACTCCGAACCCTCGACTCGTCCACACTCCCTTTCCCCAAATCAGGCACATTAAAATCCGAGTGGAACTTAGCAGCAGAGAACATGATCCTTGAGTAGTGGCTAGACTTCTGTGTGGCCCGCAGGGTACCATCGTCCGTGTAGTAGTGACTGCGCTCCTCCAGGGTGGCCCCAAAGTCCTCTGGCGGCCCAAGCGAAGGACCTTTGAGGGCATTGTCCATGGAGCGTGACCGCTCTTTAGCTTGATCTGACCTGTCGTGACGTGACTTCCTGTCCTGATTGTGACTGTGACTCCTCTGCACTCTGGACTGGCACGTCCCCCGAGACGGCTCAGGGAACGGCATCTCCGTCCTCCGCTTGGCCAGCTCCCCAGACACGTCCCACTCGGGTGTGACCGGGCAGTACGATTCTGTGATGTTGGGGTTGCTGTGGACGAGATACGTGGCGCCCCCACTGCGCCTGCGCTCTAAGGTGTACATAGCCTCCCGAGGTGAGCGCACTAGCGAGTGGCTAAAGAAGCGGAAATCTCTTTCCATGAACAATATATCCCAGTTCGATCCCTCCGATGGCTCCCCCCTGGAGGTCCGTGGTTTGCTGTGTGAGCGGGACTTACCATGCGTTGCCCTCCTGTGGCCCCTCCCTCTCCGGCTACGAGCGCTGTGCTGGGCCGACGACCCCGCCTTGTGTTTCTGCGTCCGCTCCTCCTCGAGCCTCTTCATCACGGCCGTGTGCCTCGCCACGTTCTCCACCGTCAGGTCAGGGTTGATCCTCCGTATGATCTCCATCTCTATCTCCCGGGGGATAGGCGTGGTGGGCACGTCCTCGTCACGAAGCGGCCACTCCTCTGGGGGGAACTGGGCCGAAAAGTTGGCCAACTGCCTCATCTTATCCTTCTTGAAGCTCAGACGGAAAAGCCTGAGGCCAAAACGTTTGGATTGTTTTTCGCCGCTTCTGCCGCCAGAGCTTCCGTCTTTCTTTTTGGTCAGGGTGTCCGTTTTGTAAGGAAACGACGTGATGCTTTTGCTCTTCTCCACCGGCTCTTGAGGCGGGGGTTGCTTGACAGTGGCCGATGTGAGAGGAGGCGGGTAGGGGTAAGACGGCGGTTCTCCTCGGTGCTGCTCCTTGGCGGATGTAGGCGGCTCCACGCTGTTGGGTGTTTTGCTCGGGTGGGAATCAGCCTTCTGCTCCTTGGGTGGCCTACTTTGGAGAGCAGCGCCATGATGCCTGGCCGTGTCCTCTCGCCGTGAATTGTATGAGTCATTATGATGCTTGCGTGAAGGCCTCTCTGTCAAGCAGCCGGGCGTGGTTGGCGTGACATTACCGGACTTGGGTGAAGTGCACTGCTGAGGCTGTTGCTGCTGCTGTTGTTGTTGCGGATGCGTTGGGCGCTCCTGCAGCCGATCGTCCAGGTGATACCACTTGTTGTTGCTTCTTATGAGGGACGGCGTGATGAAGTAGGTCTGGGGAGTGACGATGAAGTAACCCTCCGGGGTCGGGTAGATCTTCCTCTCTCGCACCAGCATGTTCAGTGTGTGTCGCAGGACCTCCAAGCTGGGTGTAGGCACGCCTTTGGGGAGAACATACAAGGGTAAGCTAACTTTTCAAGCGTTTTATTTCTACGACGTCTTGAATAATGTGCATGGAGGAATCTGAGAGAGAAATCTTTAAGAATTCCAGTACATGACCCCACAAAAGTGAGTACACCCCTCTGATTCTATCAAGTATTGTAATATATGTTCCAAAAGCAGTTAAAGGGTCCGGGACCTGATTTATCAACTTTGCTTAAATATAGTTAGATATCGTTTGTAATTATGTTCCACACTATTTGATTTTTGAAAGCAAGCAAATTTGCAAAAATGACATTTATAGTTGATGGCGCCAGCCATGACGAACTGGCTCTTGCAGGTCCGCCTCTTTCCGTTAGTGACGTCATCGCGGTGGCACCTCTCAGATAAAGTTTGAGTAAACAAGCAAGCAGAGCAAACAAAGCCTTCTCAAAGTCGGTTTAGTGTATTTTTCTTCAAAAGAGATGTGTGGCTGCCGAATGTTCACAGTTCCGAGTGATGCCGTAAGTTTGTTTGGTTTTTTTTTCCAAAAAGAGGAAGGTTTAAGACAACAATGGACGAAGCAAGTGCAGAGAAGGAGACAGGTGCACACCCACCTTGAGTTCCGTTATTTGCAGTGTTCATTTCACTGATGACTGCTATGAAGGAACACCTTCACAAGAAGCATTTGGCTTGATTTTTGAAAAAGGATGCTCTTTCGCCAATACACAGAAAAAAAGAGACAAGAACGACGTCAAAGTTGCAACAGAACAGAGCAAGTCATGCCTTGTTTACATGTCTTCTAAACATGATTCCATGATAGCGACAAGGCTGTAAAGCATACATGTTATATGTATGTTTACTGTGGTGGGCGGGGGCAGCAGAAGTGACAAAATATAAAATAAATCAGGCTATAAAGACCCCTTTACGCTCATTAATAAGTCATTTAAAACAATAATTGAAGGATAAGCAACTCATTTACACTTACCATTTTTTGTATTGAAAGTGATCAATCTTCATCTCCTTGTCTTAAGGCTTAAGTCCATGCAAGTTGTCTATTAAATGTTTCGTCCTCCTTCAAAACTATTGAACCATCGCTCAAATTCCCGCTGTAAACATCCTCTGTCTGGTATGTTTGTGTGGCCGGGTCATAGTAGTCCACTGGCATCGCTTGACCAGCCAGAGCTAGTTCGTCGTGGGTGGTGCTACCAGCTATGAATGTAATTTCTGCAAATTTACCGTTTGCTTTCAATTTCAATTACAATCAATATATATTTAAGCAAAGTTGATGGATCACATCACGGACCCTTTAAATCACCAGAACGGACAAGTTCTGCTGTCATTGTTTCTTTAGTGGAAAAAGCATCGACAGCACCCTCCAGGGACATTTTGTGTCTTGACTACTGTACCGTACCTGGGAAGCTGGCAGTGAGGTGCTCCACCAGCGCCTCCTGGTTGACGGGCTTGTGTGCGGCGTTCATGGCGGAGATGGCCAGGCACAGGATCTCCCCCAGCGGGATGAACTGAGATTGATTGATGGGCGACATACTGATGGGAGACACGTCACCTGTGGGACACGGCGGCGTTAGGTTGGATTGCGAGCGGACAGCATGCGCAGCGTGTGAAGCTATGATGTAATGGTCAAACGGCAGCAGCGGCTCCAAACATTTCATCCCCCGCCCCCGACCCACTACGCTACAGCTCCCTTACGCCAAGCCTCTTGTTGCCCTCGGAGTCTAGCAAAGATGCTGCGGCAGCCCTAAACGTGCACAAGACCAGCACAAAGGAGAGACTAGCTAGGGGACACGCGCCAACGCCGTGTCGCCTTTGTTTGCTTTGTTAGTCCGAGTGACATCACCATCGCTCCTTCCAGGCAACAAGACTTCAATTAGCAGCCAAACAAAACAAACGTTTGTGGTGGCCCCCGCACCCACCTCCCCAACCTCGACAACGGTCAATGGAGCAATGCAATGACGTTATCCCTGTCGGGTAGCACGGCCCCCCTCCGGCCTCACGTGCACGCTCTGCTAGGCTCTGTGCGCTTTTGAGTAAACAGCGCAAAAAGGGAAGGGTCAGATGTGGATTTTCAAAAGGTGAGGCTATTGTCTGCACGTGTGCGCGAATCCTCCTTCCAAGAGGGCTGATGCTGCCATGATGTCATGATGGTTATGTGGCCAATACTCTAGCAAGCGTTCATTGATGCCGTACGTCGTGGATGTGACACGTTTTCCCAGCCTTTCCGGTGTCGGGCGAGTTTCCCACTCACCTTGCGCCCGAAAACCTGTCGGGGACGGCGAGAAGTGAGAAGGAGGGGGAGGAAGGTGCTGCTTCTGCACACGGATGTCTTTCTCACTCCGCGAGAGATGGCGCTCCAGCGGGCGTTCACCGAGCTCTGAGCTAGGCCAGGCCCGCCGCAGATTGCCACTGCGGTTCTTCTTCATCGTGACCCCCTTTTTTTGGGGGGGGGGTGTTATGTGGAAGAGTAGGGAGCTTGGGGGGATACCAAAGTGGGAACGGGGGGAGGACGGATGGGTGGGAAAGGGGAGTAGGGACAGAGAGGTGCAGGGGGAGGTTGACCAACCTGAGGCTCAGTGCCTCCCCCGCATCCGTAAGAATGTCCTGATAGAGCAATCACACACCAGACATGGCAGGAAGCGGCATGCACCCTCGCGAGCGTGTCTCATTCACGAGCGGGGCTCCAAACGGCGGCGCTGGTGGTGGTGCGGCGGCTGCTGGTCACGGGCTGCTGGGCTCTCCCGGGAGTTGGGCTGGCGGTGCGGGCAGCTGCGCGAGGCATCACCCTTTCATCGGACCCAGCCACCATTTGTAACATCCTCATTTGCATGCGTACGGAGACACATTACGTAGCCGCTCTGATGGCGGAAGGGGGAGCAGGAGGGAGGGTGCTGAGAGGTGTGGGATGGAGGGGGGGGCTAGGGGTAGAGATGAGGGAAATGGGGCATCGGAGGCAAAAAAAAAGGCGGTGGGGATGTGAGTGAGTGGCGCTTTTTGGGATCCGCTTGTGCCTTTTTCGTTAAAGCCCAGCGGGGCGAGGAAAGGCGGGATGAAAAGCCAGAAGAGGCCCAGTCTTCCACAATGCCTCAGTTCACCGCAGGAGCGCTTGTCCCATCCACGCTGGAAAAACAACACAAACGCGTCCTCTTGAAAGCAGAAAAACAACACCCTCAAAACCCTCCCAAAAAACAACCAGCTCCATTCAGCCTGACGGGCAGCAAAAGCCGAGTAGTATGCCAAGCGGCGGCGACGCCACGTTCACCTCCATCTTTATCCCGTCGAGCGCCAGACCCCGTTGTCCTTTTTCCTGACAAACGGCACGCCAGGAGAGCAGGGCGGGGGGGGGAAGAGGAGGAGGAGGAGGAAGAAAATGGAGAGCATAGAAAGCAAGAAATTCAAGAATAGACATCCAGTCTCGATGGCGATCTGACGGATGGCGCTCCGGTAGCTGTAGCATCCATTCATTAACGGAGTACGAAGAGGAGGGTGTGTGTGTGTGTGTGTGGGGTGGGGTAGAGGGCGGGGGGTGCAGGGGGGAAGGCAAACTCCAGTCAACGGCGAAGCTCCTCTTCCCGGCGCTAATGCTGCAGCTGCTCCCAGCACCTCCAGGAAGGGGTGTGTGTGTGTGTGTGTGCGTGTGTGTGTGTGTGCATGTATGCGCGAGATTCTGCGTGACTGTCTGGCTGTTTGAAATTGAATGGGGGGATATCAGCTGACCTCCAAACGCAGCCATAGTGGTTTGGTGTTTCGGGGGGAGGGGGG
>QODF01000175.1:255943-301976 GCA_024372805.1 Oostethus manadensis
TCTTGCATAGTCACAACCAATCTTCTCCACTCCACTGATAGTAAAGTAGAGAATGACGAGGAGTATGGCGGTGGTGGTGGTGGGGGTATATGCGTGGGGGGCTGGGGACGTGTGGGGGGTGGGAGAGTCCAAAAACCAGCAGCGTGCCAACCTTTTTATTCCTCAGTAGTGCTGCAACCGCCTTTGTTGCCATGACGACGCAAGCCGATGAGCTCATAGCTGTTACCTTCAGACCGCCCCCCCCTCCTTAAAATTACAGCTACCCACAATAGATAAGGAGCCACATGGGAATACTTTGTCAAAAATACAAAATGTGCATTAATGGCTGCTTGTATTGCAAGGGTTTTATGATTTTGCTACTATCGAATTCATTTATATATATGCATATGTAGAACATGACCGAAAAAAGTGAAACTTGGATATTTGTCCTTAAATGGCCAGCCGACCTCAACCCCATTGAAAAGCCTCGGGGTGTTGTCAAGAGGAAAATGCGATACGCCAGACGCAAAAATGCAGAAGAAGGCCGCTACCACAGCAACCTGCATTCTGGTAACTGCCCAGGAGTGCCACAGACCTTGCCCCGCCGTATTGCTGCAGTAATTCTGGCAAAGCGTCCCGACCAAGTACATCTTCCTACTTTTCATCATCCTACTTTTCTGCTGGCCAACATTTCTAAAATCCCTTTTTACTGGTCATACAGTAAGTCCATCCATCTATCCTTTTTCGACGCCGCTTATCCTCGCTAGGGTCGCGGGGTGCTCATCAGTAATCATTTTCTGAGATACTCAATCCGGGTTTTCGGTTCTAATCGTTAAAATGAAAAGAAATACACATTTGAAATATATCAGTAATAAACGTGTATAATATGCAAGATCTCCTTTTTGAATGAAATTACTGAAATAAATCAACTTTTTGGTATTCTAGTACAAAAGCAACTGTATATTAGGGCTGTCAGATGCGTACAGTATGAGGATTGTAGTTGTTTACAATTTGTCCGAAACCAAATGTACTCCGTGTTAAATAAAAACAACTTTGTTAGGTTAATCCAGTGGTTCCCAAACTTTTTTTTGCCACGCCCCCCTTTTGGAGATAAAACTGTATTTAACCCACTGGGTTAATCTAAAACACTGAAGTGTGTTTTGATTTTTGCAAAAATGTATATAAGGTTCGTCAAGGACTAAATTCTATTTTTTGTTTACTAAATCTCGGATGTTAGATTTCATGAAAACTAAAAGTCTTCAGCATTAGGAGAAAAACTTTGCTCGGTTCATGTAAGACTTGAATAGTTTTTCCTAAAATGCGTGTGTTAAGCTCATCAAAGACTGAATTGTATTTGTCTACAGAACTGCTATGTTAGTCTTCATGTTCAGGAAAAATGTGTGTGTTAGAGCCGTTAAAAACATTTGTTTCTGAATTGAGTTGGATGTTTACCAAAATGTCTTTGGGATGTCGCTGTATCGGACCGTCGTGGTGAAGAGAGAGCTGAGCCGGAAGGCAAAGCTCTCTGTTTACCGATCTACGTTCCCACCCTCACCTATGGTCATGAGTTATGGGTCATGACCGAAAGAACGAGATCGCGGATACAAGCGGCGGAAATGAGTTTCCTCCGTAGGGTGGCTGGACTCACCCTAAGAGATAGGGTGAGGAGCTCGGCCATCCGGGAGGAGCTCAGAGTAGAGCCGCTGCTCCTTCACATCGAGAGGAGCCAGTTGAGGTGGCTCGGGCATCTAGTCCGGATGTCTCGGAGGCCCCTCCCTGGTGAGGTGTTTCGGGCATGCCCAGTCGGGAGAAGGCCCCGGGAAAGACCTAGGACACGCTGGAGGGACTATGTCTCACAGCTGGCCTGGGAGCGCCTTGTTGTCCTCCCGATGGAGCTGGAAGAGGTCGCCGGAGACCGGGAAGTCTGGACTTCCCTTCTGCGGCTGCTGCCCCCGCGACCCGGACCCGGATAAGCCGAAGAAAATGGAATGGAATGTACAGTATGTGATGTTTGTCATAGGCTAAATTATATTCATGTTTACAAAACCACGTACGTTAGATTTGTTGAAGACCGAATTGTCTTTGATGTTAAGAAAAAAACCCATTTGTTAGGTTAATCTCAGACTTTTGTAAGTCAAAGACTGAACTGTATTTGACGTTTACAAAAATGCAAATTAGTAAATTGCTAAATTGTCAAGGAAAAACGTTTGCTTGATTCACACTAAAATTGTGTCGGATGTTTACAAAAATGTGATTCATCTTCAATGTTTTATTCTGTTTTTAGGCTATTAAAAAGTGTTAGGCTATTTTAAGATTCTGTCCGATGTTGACAAAAATTCTTAAGTTGACATTGTCAAAGACTAAATTGTATTTGGCATTTCCAAATTTGTGGAAGACTAAATTGTCTTTGGTGTTAAGGAAAAAGATTTAAGTTATTCTCAGACCGGTTTTTGTCCAGTGTTTACGAAAATGCAAAATGAAGATAGTCAAAGACTTAATTGTATTCCTATACAACTGTATGTTGGGTTCACTTAAGACCCAAAGTTGTGTTTGATGCTTACAGAAACGCGTACGTTGGTATATTTGTTAAAAGACTAGAGTCTCTTGGATGTTAACAAAAATACATGCTGAATATGAAAATACTATATGTTTAAGAAGATAGCTTTATGAAAGGTACAGCAGTGATGCGAACTCTGCATCGCTCCTTCGCGGCGACCAGGGAGCAGAGTCGAAAGGCAAAGATCTCAATTTACCGGTCGATCTACGTTCCGACCCTCACCTATGGTCATAAGCTTTGGGTAGTGACCGAAAGGTCAAGATCACTTGAGAGACTCGGATTAGAACCGTTGTTTCTCCACATTGAGAGGAGCCAGATGAGGCGTCCAGGGGGCACCCTAACCAGATGCCCCCCGGACGCCTCCCTGGGGAGGTGGTCAGGGCACATCCGACCAGTAGGAGGCCTTGAGGAAGACCCAGGACACGTTGGAGAGACTATGTCTCACAATTAGCCTGGGAAGGCCTCGGCATCCGCCGGGGAGAGGGAAGTCTGCACTCTGCAGAAAAGAATGGAACACACCCTAACTTGACAACAATGCGTTTCCCTCCTTTCTCTGCTGGGGGGGCGCGCCCTTTCCTTCCAGCTGCTAAAACTGGGAACCCAGCGGACCTTTTTTCCTGAGCAAAAGCTCCCACTTTTCCTTCCTGACACTCTGACTGCGACTCTAACGGATACCACGTTCAATATGGAATATACTGGACGTGGCTAAAACCATTCAGCGGACAAAAGCCCACAAGTCGACGTGGGAGTGTTGAAGATGATACAGTGATTATGCAATACCATCAGGAACATTTTTTACTCCGTAGAGTGTGTGCCATTATTTTGGATCACAATCAATTAGTCACAATGTGACAGTAGTCTGAATTGTGTCACACGTTTACGAAAATGCGAATGTCAGGTTCATAAAAAACTACATTTTATTTGTCGTTTACAAAATCCCGTACATTAGATTTGTTGAAGACTGAATTCTTTCTGGTGTCAAGGAAAAACTTTGGTTATCTTCTTCTAAGGCCAGGAGTTGTGCCGGATGTTTACGAAAATGAGTATGTTATGTTTGTAAAAGACAAAATTTTATTTATCAACTCGAAATATTCAACATAGTGATTTGGTTTATTCCTTTTATAGTAAATTTCAAAATACAGAGGCTCCTCAATAAATTAGAATATGACCAAAAAGTTTATTTATTTCCGTTATTTCATTGAAAAAGTGGAATTTGTTTATTACATACATTTATTCCACATAGACTGACATACTTAAAATGTTTATTTCTTTTAATTTTGATGATTATAACTGAAAACAAATGAAAATCCCAAATTCAGTATCTCAGAATATTGAACTATTACTCATTCCTGGTCCTGTCCATCCTGGTCACACCCAAATATATATATCTAAGTATCATGTACCTCATATAGAGGGTTGTGTCAGGACGGGCATCCGACGTAAAACTTTTGCCAAATCAAAACATGCGAATCAAACAGAACACAATGATTTGCTGTGGCGACCCCTGTTGGGATAAGCGGGGATAAGCCGAAAGGAAAAGAAGACAAAACTGCGCACATTTGATTCATTCAATTCAATAAAAAAAAATTATATAGCCCCAAATCACAACAGCAGCTATCTCATGGCACCTAAAACACGAACACTAAATTGAAGACGTTTGTTGTTTCATCTAAGACGGAATTGTGCCGGATATTTACAAAAATGCGTGTGTTAGGATTGTTAAAGACAAAATTTTATTTGTCGTTTACAAAACTCGTACGTTAGATTTGTTCAAGACTAAACTGTCTTTGGTGTCAAGGAAAAACTTTGATTATGTTCATCTAAAAGTCTGAATTGTGTCGGAAGTTTACAAAAATGCGTATGTTAGGTTCGTAAAAGACTAAACTGTCTTTGGTGTCGAGGAAATACTTTGAATATGTTCATCTAAAAGTCTGAATTGTGTCGGATGTTTACAAAAATGTGTTCCCTCGACTTGTTGAAGACTAAATTGTCTTGACTGCGGAGAAATTTTTTTTTTTTTGTCTGCCGTTTTGTCTGTTTGGCTACACAACACCATCATTGTACAATACAGCGAGTATGGGATCACCAAAAGCATTTCTTTTATGCTCTATAGAGAGCGTGTCATTAATTCTGAGTGTATTTAACAAAAACCTGACGTGACAGTAGTGTGCAGATAGAGTATCACAACAGTTAATGATATAGTATTTTGCAGTATCGTTAGTTTGTCCTATCCTTGTGTGTATCCAGCGAGGTTTTCAACCATAACCCATAAAAGTCATGTGCATCTTACAAACATGTCTTTAGTAGTCGTGTCTTTGTGCGTAGGTATTGCACTATGATCTGCACGGTACCGAAGTGTGCACGGCCTGGTGAGCTATTAGCTAATAACGCAAACATTCCAGCGCTTATCAGCGTTCGCTTCCATGCTGCCGCTAAAGGATCGGAGCAAGGGAAGATTTCAATGATAGATCGTTATTGTGATTTTTTTTCTTGTGATGTTTTAAATTGACATGCAACCTTACGGCAGGTTATTTCACAAACACAAAATGCACAGTAGTGAGCCGGCAATGCAGAGCACGTTTTGATTGGACACCCCATTCCGCGGAAAGAGCAAACGTTTGTTATGTGCAATATTGGCCGATAATCGAGTTATGGCAAAGATTTTCCACAAAAAATTGTGCGACTGCATAGAGAATGAAAAGTACATTGTACTTACAGAGCAGAGGTAGGGAACCTGTGGCTCGGGAGCCATAGGTGGCTCTTTTGATGAGCACATATGGCTCTCAGAAGTTTCTAAACACCATAACATTTATTTGTTTTTATGTAGTCAAATATATGTAACACATCTTGCTTATTCTAAACACACATTCTAAGAATACAGTTTAACAAAAAACAGAAAAATTTGAAAAATCTGCAGTCATTTAATGTAAATAGAGTCAAAATATTAGGAGAAAAAAAAGTTGTAATTTTGGGGGGGACAAATGTTCTAATATTAGGTAAAGTACAAATATTATAGGAAGAAAGTCATAATCACGAGAAAAGTTGAAAACTTCTAATATATGTAAGATATCTTGCTGATTCTTAACACACACCCTAAAAATACAATTTAACAAAAAACTTTAAGGAAATAGCAAAAACAAAGTCAAAATTTTAGGAGAACAAAAACAAACAAAGTTGTAATTTTTGGGAAAAGAAATATTAGGACTATACATGTAAAGTCAAAATATTACGGGAATAAAGTCACAATTACGAGAAAAGTTTAAAAACTTGGAAATAAAAAAAAAAACTGCAGAAATTGGGGGGAAAATGCTGTAAATTTATGAGCCGAAAGCAAAAATATTAAGAGAAAAAAAGTCACAATTTTATGAGAATAAAAAAGTAAAAATCATTTCATTTTTAGTAGCATAAAGTTGTTATTATTATTTTATTAATGTCATTATTTTATGGGAAACAAACAAAACAATATAAAGTTAGTTAAAGTTAAATATTAGGTTGGGGGGGGAATTTATATGGGAATAAAGTTAAACTATTACAAATAAATATATATTTTTGTTTTATAATGTATACTGTTTTTTGCTGTTTTTTCTGTTTTTTTTTGCTGACATTTTTAAGTTAGACATGACAGGAATGGCAGTGTTAAAAATAATTCCAAATATAAAACCTTCCCAGCTCATTCAGCCATCCAAAAAATTTGATTATCCCAGTATTTCAATTGAGGAGTTTAACTGGGATTTGGGGCAACCAATTAACGCATGTAATGGGAAGCACCTATTCCAGCTAGAAAGGCCACTATTAAAAGACCTCCAACAAGGTTTAATGGTTTTATATCCATGTTGTGACCATGAATGCTACACCAAACTTTATGGTGTGGTGAGGTGTCACTACGCTAGTGACGTAGTTCTTGGGCGTAACAATGTTAATAACAATAATAACAACAATGCCGCTGGATTAACCCGTAGGTCGCTTTTTGTAAATGGACGTTGTTTTTTGGAGGTTTTTTCAGAAGGCCTTGGAGGACAAATAGCTGCGTCCCATTACGTGCATTTGAAGTTGCCTCTTTTTCACTGTTTTTATATCTTTAGAAGGCACAGAAAAGAGAAAGGCATGTGTGTTCATGTCTCGCATAAGGGTTGTGGATGACGGGCAACATTCCAAAAAAAAAGCGATCAGTAAATCAGTCACCAGAGAGGAATTTGGCCCTGACAACGCCGAGAGAGCCGCTGAGCAGACATAAAGTATAGGGTTGAGAAGCAGCAAACTGGCCCAAAGCAACATCAGAATCACAATCCGATGTATTGGCCAAGTTTGCTAACACAAACAAGGAATATGACTTGGTAAGAACAGTACACATACACAGACACTACTGTAATACGGGGTTCGGGGACCTTTTGGGCCAAGAGATCCGACACATTTCCAAATGGATTTTGGTGAGAGCCATATCCTATTTTTTTTTAAAGTAAATACAACCAAAAGTGTGCCAACAATTTTTGAAGTGTCAGCAAAAAAAAGACACAAAACATTATAAAACAAAAATTATATTTTTAATTGAAATATTATGACTTTATTCCCACAATATTTTAACTTTATTCCCAAATTAATTTTTCCCCAACCTAATATTCCAAAAATGACAACTTGATATTATTTTTTTTGTTTCTTAATATGATATTTTAAATAATAAAAATGAACTGTTACTAAAATGACATTGTTTTGACTCGTAATATCACAAGTAAAATTGTGACTTTTTTCCTCTTAATATTTGGACTTTCTACTTGTAAAATTACAGCAATTGTTTTCAATTTCTGCTGTTTTTTATTTTATTTTCCAATTTGTTCAACTTTTTTAATAATTATGACTTTATTCCTGTAATATTTTGACTTTATTCTCCAAACATTATAACCTTTCCCACAAGCTCATTTTCCAAAAATGACTACTTTTTTTCTCCTTATATTTTGCCTTTATTTTTTTCTAAAGTGACCGCTAATTTTTCAATTTTTTCCTTAAAGTTATTTGTTAAATTGCATTTTTCGAATGTCCCGCGGGCAAAGGAATCAATCGGACCGCACTTTGAACACCCCCGCTGTAAAGCAAGATGTGTTACATATATTTTAGGAAAAATACTCGAGTAAAATAAATAAATGTTATTCTAAGAGCCATATGCAGTCATCAAAAGAGCCACATAGCTTCCCTACCCCTGCACTAAGAAATAGTCCAAAAGATGCGCCAATTGCGCAGCTCAAGTAAGTAAGTGGGGGTGTGATCAGCATTTTGTAGCAAAACACAGTATTTACAGTATTTACATCTAAGTGAAGCAGGATTTGCATTCAGTGTTGTTGTTTTCTGTCAGGCCTTACCTATGCACCTGATGCAGAACCCAGGAGGGGGCTTTAGGGTCCGCCTGGTCCATCCGTTCCTGAGCGCTTGGAGGTGAACTTCTCGGCCGTGGATGAGGAGCACATGCTCGTCTATCCAGCCTAGGAAGAAGACCTCGGCCAGGGCGCGAGTGAGCGCCTGGTTCCAGAAATGCTGCATGTTGGTGGCCTTAAAGTCCGCAAACACCTCGTAGCCTGTGCGTGGCGGTGATGATGGTGGCGGCGGCGGCGGGGCCGACTTCTCGTCCCCATCGTGTTCGCGCTCCCTCGACAGCACCACGGCCAGCGAGTGTGGAGCGATGGCGAGCCCCTTCTCCTTCATCCACGAAAACTTCCTATAGTAGTGTATTTACAACAGCAACACGGTAGCCTACACAGGATGAAGTAGTTTAGCATTTAAAGGTGACACGCGACAAGGAACGAACAGCCGAACATGGCCGAGTGTCTTCGGGTCAACTTGTAGCAAGTGCCTCGAGCGTTTGGTGCGTTCAATAACTCATCGGAATTCCTAAACTCTTGGCGCCGAAGCCAGCCCCACAGACGGAATTTTCCACATTTAAACTAAAAAACCCCGAATCTATCTACGCCAAAAGACTCAAATATTAAAGTACGTGGCTGATTCAACAACAGATATACGTATTTTTACTTTTTTAAATCTGCCTTTACACAAACAACCCAACGTTTGTCACACATCTCAACACGGAAGTCTTCATTTGTCACCATTCCATGGTGACCCAAATCATCTACAATACCCTCCGCATAATGTAAAATATGTACAAATAATTAAGGTATTACGGAACCCCCCGTGGCACTGTTTACGTTAAGGGCACTGCACTTCCGTGTTAGGAACGGATGTTTGCGTTGAAACTTCAAATTAAGAGCAGTTCAGTTTCTGATAGGACTGTTTGTAGGCCATGCAGTTCACACAAGCGTTCTCTTGGGGGCGCCGCGAAGAGGAAAGGAACAAACTATCTGTTTTAGCTCGGGATGATCCTCGGCACCCAATTACTCGAGTCAGGTGTGTGGCAGATGGGCGCCCCCTACAGGCGGGATAGTCCCGCCCACACTGCTCAGACGTCATCAAAAGTGCACACGTGACATGGATCGACCCAAATCGCCTATGTGGGGTATTCAGCGTTGTGCCTCCGTCCGCAGGTTATAATTTCATTGTAAACAAACAGTAATTGCTCAAAAATAAAACATGAAATTATTAATATTGTATAATATTTCTTGTATCGCAGACCAAGGGACTCAAACAATGTTATTACACTTAATAAAAAGGAAAAAATTGAGTCAACTGTTGGTTTAGCCTTGACTGCTAAGTGACGTTATTTGTATGTGTAAAGTGTAGTTAATTTTTGTCAACAAAACAAAGAATACGTCAAAACCATCGGTTGCGCAAGAAGAAAAGAAGAGGAGACACGGGCATCGCTTTATGCGCACTACAATATGGAACGCGCATGCATTACAAAAACATTTATTTTGCAGTCACAACGTCACACAATATCTGTCCTCTGCAAATGTTGACCGTCACACAGACAAGTGCAGGAAAACTCAACAGTCCAATTACTTTGCATTGTAAACATGGCTATCCAAATGATCACATGAACACTGGCTCTACGTTTAAAAAAATACAAACAAAAACTGAATGAATGCCCTCATTTAGGTCATCTTTTGCATTTGAACTTTGCTTGATGCAATTGTGTGGCTCATATGTGCACCAGGTGGACAATGCAAATGCCGACGGGAAATTTGCATTGTCTGACAGGAAAAGAAAGAACACAGGTTAGACTACGTTCACACTGCAGGTCAATTCTGAATTTTTTGGCTCATATATGACCTGGGTTTGATTTTTTGTTGTTTTTTTAAATGGCCTCATTCATGCATAGATATGTATCCGACCTTCTGCAATCAACAGACGTGGTTCTATGTCAAAATTCTAGCCTTTCTTGGTATTATTCTTGTTAAAAAAAAAAAAAACATTGACTCCTGTTAGCAAAATCCTTGAAATTGCCAAAACCACGTTAAGGCGAGGACACACCGCTGCAATGTTTACATCCCGAGTCACAGGATGTAAACAAACCTGTGTGACGCTTTTGTGGATACACGTCACTTTCCGGACGCTTTGCTTTCACTTTAACAAGTCCCATTTGTTTGGTAAGGTGAGCGAGCAAATAAGAAATCGACTTTTAACAACACAAAAGTCCAGATTAGACATCATACCCTGCAATGTAAACATAGCCTTTAAAAGTGCACTTTTTTGCAATTTTGCAAACCATCCACAGTCCTTATGTGATGCAATTTTTTTTTCCTTCTGCGCATTCTAAAGAGAGAAAAACACTTAGCATCAACGTAATGGGCCACACCTATTTCGACTATAGAGCCCTCTCATAACATGTAAAACGCCACTTCCATCAACAACATCTGCATACAAAAGCGTGTGTCTGTTTGCAACTACTAATCATGGCGAACTTCATGAAAGCCACCGCCAATGACCACTTTTGGACATGGGAGGATCCATAACCTTATCCTTTTGAGCCTGAACATATGGATGGATGAGCAACTGGTTTTAGAAGCTGAGCCCGGAAGACGAAGGCAAAAAGAGTCAGAACCGGCAGACTTGATGGTGTAAATACAGAGCTTGCCAAGCAATGCAGCCAGAAATGGAGTGTTTCTGCTGCACTCGGTGGCATACAGTGTTACCATGAATGGAAACGTTTGGTGTGTACGGCCTACACAACATCTACACAAAATCAACTGGAAAAGACACCCGTTTTCATTGGCCAGTTCCATTAATGCAGAAATCATAGGTGCTGCTTTGCTACAACAGAAAAATAGTTCTTCCTGTTAGCTGCTACAATAAAGTCGCTGTACCTTGATTCATATACAAGTCAGTTATGTAATAGATCATTCACTCATTTTCTATGCCGCCTAATCCTCACTAGGGTTGCGGGGTACGCAGAAGCCTATCCCGGCTGACTTTGGGCAAGAGGAAGGGTAGATAACGGGCTGATCACCAGTCAATCCCACTCCACTCCAAAGTCTTCATTTTGTCTTTCTTCAGGGGCGGACTTGCTGGTGAGTTTTGGATCTTTGGATTGTCCTGCTGCAGAACCCAAATTCGTTTCAGCCTGAGGTCACATTTTCCTTACAGATTTTTGAATGAATTTTTTGCTAGACAGCAGAAGTCATGCTTCCATTTATCAAGGTAGTCTTCTAGGTTCTGAAGCAGCCCTGGACCATCACACTGCCACCACCATATTTCAAGGTTGGTACTTTGTTCTTTTTCTGAAATGCGGCAGTAGTTTTGCTCCACGTGTAACGGGACACACGCTTTCCAAAAGTTCTCTTTTGTCTCGTCAGGGCCATGTAGGTTTGGATTTTTTTCTCCCTTAATAAAGACATGCATTTAAAAACTACATTGTTAACAGTTATGTTGTCACGCACTAATATTTACATTTGTTTGATGGTCTGAAACATTTAAGTGTGACAAACGTGCACCTATAAACATTGTTGCCATTTTTGGAGGGTTTTTTTGGGCTTTAAAGTTATAGTTTTGGGGCTTTATAGAAATAGGTGTGCCCCATTGTTACCTCCGACATGCTGATTTTTCTCTTTCGAATGCACAGAAAAGCGAAACACGTATGGTCATGTTTCGCATAAGAGTTGTGGATGGGCAACATTTTAAAAAAGTGAGTTTTTCCATTAATAATTCCCTGAAATGTGTCAACAGCAATAGCTCTGATTGTTTATCCGCCAATCGAGTGAGCCCATTTGGTTCCATGTTTATAACAAATATGGAAAACAACAAAGAAACAAATAATGCCAAACTTGGAGTGAGCTGAGGTACCACCAAACACCCCGGGGGTGCGACGTGTCAAGGCGAGAAATACATCTCCTTGGTCAGCATGGACACGATGCAGGGGATCTGCTTCTTGGCGTCGAAGCCAGGTGCATTGGAGACTGACTCAAACTCCAGCGCCACCTTGTGGCTGACTCGGATCATGAGGTGGTGGAGCTCCAGCTCTTTGCCATACTTGGTCATCACTTCGCACAGCGCCTGGATAAACCACGAGCCCGTCATGGTGTTCCTCCAGGAGTAGTAGCCTGTAGAGCCGACGCCGAGATGTCAACTCTTCACCCGAGTCAGACGGCGCGGTGACGGTGTTGTTTGTGTGTTACCTGGAGCTGTAGAGTAGGCGTACATAAAGTCTGCTTCCAAAGGGATCTTGGTAGTCCCGTCATCTGCACTGTCTGTCTCTATGCCTGCATCCAGCTCCGTGCCTCTGCACGCCTTCCAACAAAACAACAACCTAATAATACCACAAAATAAACACTGGTATTTGTTGAAGTGGTCCCAGTACCTGGATGAAGAAGAGTTTGGGCTTTCCCACCAGAGATCTGCATCGATCCCCCCTGAAAAGCGACGTGAGGTATTTCAGCTCAATGGACCCGTCCGTGCCGAAGAACACACCATCGTCGCCGTGGCTGAGGAGAACACACACCAACGACGCAAAACCGCTGTGATCCTCCTTGGACACTTTTAAACAGACAAAAAGTGAGATGAGACAGCGGGAAGGAGACATGTGGATGATTTATGGTCAAGTATTCACACTTCACCAGCAACAACCATGCTTCCCACATTGTAATCACTCGCCGTTTACGGAAATGGCTGCACACAGCCTATTATTTGACACGACACGCACGCTCAAGCCCAATTCCACTTACCTCCTATCAAGACTTGTCTCATCTGTTCCACCGTTTGGTCATTGTAAACTTTGACTTTATAACCGAGCTTGGCGAACACTTTCATCACATTGGCAGCGTCCACGTCGGTGCCGTTGCGTTGATTCATGCCTGCACAAAAAAGCCTCATTAAGAAAAAAACTAACATATACAGTAAATACACTAATATATACTGTATACTTAAACAGTTAGGCACCAAAAACAATGTACTTGATCTTCTCAGATGACTAAGATAAGAACTGTAGTGATCCCACAAAGGAGTAATTCAGATTACATCAGCTGTAGGGCACAAAGTAGTGCCAAAAAAACGGTCAAATTTGGATAAAAGTTATATACAGACCTGATCAAAATCTTAAGACCAGTTGAAAAATTGCTAGAATTGAGCTTTTGCAAATTTAATGAGGTTTTAAGTAGAGCTACAACATGCAAAAGCAAGAGAAGCGGGAGTGGGACAAAAAGCACTTTAAAAAGTCATTTATTTACAACAACAATGAAACTGAAATAGCCTGTTTATCAGATGATTAGAAGTTCAAGACCATAACTCAAAAAATGACGAAAAAAACCCTCTCCAAACCAGAACAAAAAAATGTTCTCAGTACGACTCACTATTGAGTAGCTCCACCGTTCTCGTTAATCACTTCCAAATTGGTTTGGGCACGCTTGATGCGAGTCCTTCCAGGAAGCTAGTGGGAACATTGCTCCAAGTGGCAAAGATGGCTTCACCAAGGGCATCAACTGTCTGGAACTGATGGTAATTTTTATAAACGTATTCCTTCAGGAGTCGCCACAGCGAATTAGGTGCCTCCATCTAACTCTGTCTTCTGTATCCTCTTCTCTTGCGCCAACTACCTTCATGTCCTCTTTCACTACATCCATAAACCTCTTCTTTGGTCTTCCTTTACGACTCCTGCCTGGCAATTCAAAACTCAGCATCCTTCTACCAATATATTCACTCTATCTCCTCTGGACGTGTCCGAACCATCTCAATCTGGCCTCTCTGATGTGCTCATTCCTGATCCTTTCCATCCTGGTTACACCCAAAGATGGGTCTGCTACCTCCAGCTCAGCCTCTTGTCTTTTCCTCAGTGGCGCTGTCTTGAAACCAAACAACATTGCTGGTCTCACCACAGTTTTGTACACCTTTCCTTTCATTTTCATTCATCATCATAAAGCTCCCTTGCCATCCATCCCCAAATGTTCTCTATGGGATTTAAATCACAGGAACATTCAAGATGTTATTCTCCCTAAAGAAGTCCTTCGTCAAGCGAAACTGCAGCATTGCCTTGTTGAATAACCCAGCTAAAAAGGTCAATTCCAGAAATTTTTCAACTGGTCTTAAGATTTTGATCAGGTCTGTATATAACTTTTATCCAAATTTGACCATGCAAAATACAAATGCTTGAACCAGAATCACGTATTTACTACACGTACTTACTGTAAGATTAATGAAACATATTTAATACTTCAATTGAATGAAAACGAAAACTGGTTTATGATTTCTTGAAGTGTATAACAGTATGTGGTACACGGCTTCAAGTCAAATGTCTAAAGAGGTGTGCCACTGTGAAAGGTTTGGAAACCACTGTTCTACGACAAGCACTGTTCTCTGAGAGACAAAAAAACCAAAAGAAGCAGAAAAAACATAAGATACTGTACATTAAACATCTTCTTGAGAGTGTGTAAGAAAGAATATTATAGTCAATCACTAGACAAGAACACAGACATTAGAGCAACTTGGGCATCCTAAACAGTATTCTCAGGAATGGTACAAAAGATTACTACCCTCAAGACTTCACAGTTGGAAATTAGAGGTAGATGAAAGTGTCAAGAAGTACTTTGTCAATAACTAACTTTGTAAATATTGGCCCAAAATGGGAACAAAAGATCCCAAAACTGGTCAGTGGAGGAATGGAAAGAAACTATAGACAGGAACACCAACTCCATGTTCCTCACTGATGTGACAAAAAGGAAATCATTGAGTCAATAACTGGACAGCCAATATGGATGCATTACAGAGCTAACATTTCATCTTCTACGGCACTGATGGAAATTACCAGTGCTGTAGACCGCAGGAGGTGTGCAGCTGCAGTATCTATGGATTTGGCAAAAGTTTTTAATACCATTAGTCACAACATCCTGATTACAAAACTAGAAAGGTATGGAATCGAGAGGGTTAGTTCTGAGTTGGGTTAAAAGCTACCTCGCAAACAGGAAGCAATATGTGAAGCTAGGAGAATACGCATCTGCAAGTTTAACTATATCATGCGGTGTAACCCAGGGGTCAATACTTGGACCAAAACAGATCATACTACTGCTTTTTGCTCTGAAGAAAGTACACCACAGTTCATAAAAAAGTCACAAAGGAAATGACTCTACTGAAACGATGGTTTGATCGAATATCGCTGAACTTATGTGAAACTAAAATAATGCTTTTTGGTAATGGCAGAAGGGATACTTGTGCGCAAATACAAAGTGATGGCGTGGACATTGAAATGGTGAACGAAAATACATTTCCGGGGGTCAAAAACTAGATGACAATATGAGCGAGAAAGCTCACATTAAAAAGATACAACATAAGGTGGTGAGAAATACCAGTCAATACCGAAGAGAAAAAAAATTGTCATTGACCAAAGATCACTCCATAATCTACTGTATATTGCTCTCTGGAAACAACTATAAAAGTACACTTCACTCGCTAAATGTACTGCAATAGAGATCAGTTGTGATAATCCATAAGGTCGCTGATGGGGAACATACAAATCCTTTAGTTCTAAAATCCCAATTATTAAAATTAGCTGATCTAGTTACATTTCTAGGCAATAAAATGATGCATAAAGCCACAAATGTCATACAACTCTTCTCGACAAGAAATATGACCTCAGGCAAAAATGAAACCTAAAACATTTATACGCGAGAACAACGCTTTAAAACCAGGGGTGTAGCGATCCATTCGTTAGATCGATGTATGGATTTATATTCGGTACATCAGTTGATGTTTACATGGACTACATGGAGTAAGAGTTCTAAACCACTGTGTGCATCCAATGAAACCTTTCATCAATTATGCTCTTTATTTTATATGTATTTATATTAATTATGACTGTTGGCGGTGACTACTATCCTACCTTATAATTTTTCTGTGTGTTTTAAACTAGCAAAAAGTACATCTGGAATACAGGAAGTCAAAAACGTACTGTAAATGATGTGAAACAAATGGGGGGTTGGGTTAAACAAGCTTCCGTTAAATAATCGGGTCAAAATCGGGTGAAATGCATCATTTAATTTCCATCTTTTGTATTCGCGCATCCCTTGCGGCACAATCGTTGAGGCATAAAGTGATACGGTAACTGTGGGAGAAAGCTTCCAATTGGTGGATGGTTATTGGGCTCGTCTATTGACAACAAAATGCTAACATCTGGTCCTGGAGAGTGTTGCTGGAGTACTGGTCCTCAAAAGGGAATACATTCATGAGCCACTTGTGTGCACGGCCTGACTTATAAGTCAACCGTCAGAATCCAAAGCTCCATGAAAGTGCCGCTCAAACGCTTCAGTGCTGCTGCTTTCAACCAAACATCCATGCTGGACATGGAAGTGCCAGAAGTACAATGCTCTTAATGGAAACAGTTTTGCAAAATCTAGCAAACATGTGTCTTTTTTCCCCCTCCATAGCGCCTCAGGGGCTCTGTATGTGTTCTTTGAGGAGTTGCATTTAAAGACATCACATAGATGTAGTACTTTGTGGGATTTCCGAGCATACTTAAATGCATCAACTTGTACTTCCACGGTAAGGGTTACGTTAGCGAGTGCTAAGAATATCCACATATTGCTTTTCTTTGTATTTCTGCTTAGACCGCACATTCACGCACTATAAAGCCACTACTGTGATTTTCAGAGTGTCTGTGAACGCTTCGAGGAGTCGCCGCAGCGAATCCCTTTTCTTAAGGCTAAAAAAGGTTAACGTAAATAACGACACAAGTGAGTCACCGTGCTATTTCTGATGGCAATAAGAAAGGCGGAAGTGGCGAGAGGAACATGGTTACGTGTCACGCGTGTTGCATTGTCAGACGCGTTGTTACAGTAACTTCCTGACAATGCGGTCACATGATTCGATGACTCGTCATTGTATTATATGCTGTGTATTCTCCTCAGGATCTAAAGGCTCAGCGGTCAATACGGTGTGGCTTGTAAGACGAGCCTGTAGTCTGATCCGCAGCTTGTAATCCGCGCTGGGAACTCAAGATAAAGCCTCACAAAGTATCTATATGCAATATTGATTACAACCCAACAGCAGCAAATACTACAGAGGTACTACATGTTTTTCCACTCTAGCCTGCGGAGCTTGTTACTTGGTTTGGTTTCATTTGTTTGGAACATGCATACTTTGTACAAAGAACAACTCGTTACATTCCTCAGCTCTACATGTCCTTTTGCAGACTCCATCAGGTTTTCTTCCAGAATGTTCCCGTATTTGGCTCCATCCATCTTCCCATCAATTTTAAGCATCTTCCCGGTCCATGCTGAAGAAAAGCAGGCCCAAACCATGATGCTGCCACCACCATGTTTGGCAGTGGGGATGGTGTGTTCGGGGTGATGAGCTGTATTGCTTTTATGCCAAACATAACGTTTTGCATTGTTGCCAACAAGTTTGGTTTTGGTTTCATCTGACCAGAGCTTTGGTGTGTCTCCTATGTGGCCTGTGGCAAAACTTTTTATGGATATCTTTAAGAAATGGCTTTCTTCTTGCCACTCCTCCATGAAAGCCAGATTTGTGCAGTATACGACTGATTGTTGTCCTATGAACAGAGTCTCCCACCTCAGCTGTAGATCTCTGCAGTTCATCCAGAGTGATCATGGGCCTCTTGGCTGCATCTCTGATCAGTCTTCTCCTCGTATGAGCTGAAAGTTTAGAAGGACGACGGCCATGTATGAGTAGATTTGCAGTGGTCTGATACTCCTCCCATTTCAATATTATTTCTTGCACAGTGCTCCTTGGAATGTTTAGAGCTTGGAAAATCTTTTTGTATCCAAATCCAGCTTTAAACTTCTCCACAACAGTATCTCGGACCTGCCTGGTGTGTTCCTTGTTCTTCATGGTGCTCTCTGCGCTTTTAACGGACCTCTGAGACTATCACAGTGCAGGTGCATTTACACAGAGACTTGGTTACATACAGGTGGATTCTATTTATCAACTTTAGTCATTTAGGTCCACATTGGATCATTCAGAGATCCTCACTGAACTTCTGGACATAGTTTGCTGCAGTAAAGGGCTGAATAATTTTGCACACCCAATTTTTCCCTCTTTTACTTGTTAAAAAAAAGTCCTTCTTCCAATAGTGGCTTTATATCACCCTGCTAGGCCTTGAAATCAGTACGTAGTGCTTTATTATCTGCTATAGGGTCCTCTTTAAGAGCAGAACGCAAAGTAACATTTTCATCTTGCAACTTCTCGATATCTTCTTTTAGATCTTTTGTTTCTTTGCTCGGTGCTCTATTTTCCTCCGTAAGGTTTAAGACATCACCACAGAGCCCTAGAATCTTTTCCAAGAGACTGTCATTCTGTTCAGTCTGGTTGTGCTTCAGTCCACTCCTGTGTCTCCTGCATCTCCATCTCCAATGTCTCCATCTCTTGTGCCGCCTTCTTCTCCAGCTCCTTTGTGAACTTCCTAAAGTCTAGCAATTCATTCTCATGGAAACTGAGTTCTCCTTGTTCCTCAACTCATGGCTGTAGTCGACCCCCCCCTCCACATTTGGAAACAAGACTGACGTTACTTCTGATTTTGAGTCCATGCATCCAGGGCCAGTATCCTTCACAATTGTAATAAATGCTTTTTTTCCCCCTTTTTTTTGGCATTGTTGCCAGGCACCTGCTTTAAACTTCGGTAAGTAGCCAGTTAGCTTGGCTTCCTAGCAGCTATCAGCACATGTAACTCGTTGTTTTCAGGGAATCTGTACCTCTCGCCAATCCAAGTTAAGGTTAAGGTGTTCATGAAATGTGTTCACCGAAATAGTTACAGTTTATAGTATCCTCAGCAGAGCTCTTGCCTTGTACATCCTCTCCAGTCAACAAAGGAAGAAAAAATAAAAATACAAAAATAAAAATTAATTGCATTGTAAAAAATATTGGATTTTGTAAACCTAAGACGGGCACAACAATAAATTAAGAGCAAGCCACCATCTACCAGTATGAGCCTGGACTTTGTTTTTCAGAAAGGTTGTGTACCACACAAATATGCACATTAGCACTCAAAAACGTCATCAAATCTTACCTTCCTGCATTCCCACATAGTATCAGCCTTTGGGATCAAATATGAGGCAAATGAAAACAGGGAAAAATACAGTATAGATATAGTAGTATAGTAGAAATCTTTTGTGAAGCGTAGGAGAAAGAGGGTATTTTCCAGGACATGCAAAAACGGTGGCTTTCCAACTGTATATCATTTAGTGACAATAGTGACCCCGGTGGTTGGGGACCCCTGCCTTAAAACATCCTTGGGGATATGATGTGCTTTTTTACACATTAGAAAATACTGTAAGAATGTCACTTTTACACATTTGGGTTCTTTAATTTCAAATTTCTACATGAAATACAACCGATTATATACACACAGTATTAAATCATTTTTTAAAATAAATTGTTTTTATCATTAAACGGCGTATTTAGATGCATATCCAATCGTCTACCACAAAGAAATGTACATCCTAGGCGCTATCGTCCTCGCCCAAAAGATATTAGAACCTGATCTTCTGTGGAAGAAGACGGAGCAGCAAACTTAGTCTCTAAATTTACCAGGTACCCAAACCCCTCTAGATAGTTTTTTTTTTTTTTAAACGACTTGAGACAAATCATGTTTTGCGCCAATGCATGTTTAATGCGAGCAGCGCTTTGTGCCATTTTCCTTTGACGGTCTTGAACGCACCATGTAACTTTAGACTACCCAGCCTATGCGGCCCACGATGGGAAGAAAATATTAAATAATGGCGCCAAAGTTGTTTATATTTATTTTAGGATTATGTGGTAAACCTTGCATTTTTAATCATAATAAATAATCGACTACTTTATTACATCGCGCTAGTTAGCCCATTTGAACAGCACTTTAGACAACTTTTTTATTTATTTAAATATAATTTATCATTATTATATTATTCAACCTTAACTGGAAGTTTCACAATTCTCTTTTATTGTGCAAGTCAGACCTTTTACAGCTATTTTTATGTAATAGTTAGCATGACGGAGCTAACATTGCACAAACTATACTTCTCTGGCAAGCCGTTGCAGCTTGCTGTGTTGTTTTGAAACGTTAACGCTCGGTTATATTTCAGGCCGCTGTTGTAGACGGAAGTAGTATTAGCTCTTATAGGCTACGTGAAACCAATGCACCAAGGAAAAAAGTGCCGGTAATGATGGAAATAAATCAAAATACTGTAAGTATTACATGTTATCATGTATCTTAGACGATAAAACAGGTGGGTTCCGTGACAGGCACTGTTGGATCCCTCATGCAAACTCGTCTTTTTCTCTTTACCATGCACAGAAAAGGGAAAGAAATGTGTTCAGGTTTCAGACAAGCATTGCCGACGATGCGCTCAATTTTAAACAAGTGCAGTTTTCTTGCTTAAAAGTGCTTATTTTCTCTGATTACATCTGGTATATTGGGTAATCGACGTCTACATGTGACTGTAGGGGTGTTATTTCACGTCCAGAGGTCTCTACACGGGTTTATTTGCGTTCATAAATAAGGACTCGGCTCTGGAACCAAATAACCGCGATACACGAGGGATCGAGACCTAGATATACGTGGAAAACATGTACCTGTTCTTCCGTCAAAGTTCTTGTTGTTGATGATGATGCACTGTCCCATGCAGGGGAACCTGAGGCTGTACCTGAAGCTGTGGGACTGAGCCTGGGCATCCACGTCCATGGGGCTGGGCGAGGAACCTACGGACCTGGCGGGGTAGGACGACAAAGCACGGGTAGGCTTCGTAAACGAAGAACCGTGTGTAAGCTAACAAAGGGCTGTTGCTAACTAGCTACTCACTGTTCTTGTCCGTCGCCCCGTCTGGCGTCGGTGCTGTCAGCTCCAGCAGCAGGCCCGTTCGCCGACATAGTTTCGCGTTTGTGAATTATAATAATTCAACCCCACGTAGAAATGTTTTCTCCACTGAGCGGTATCGACCTAATCGCTATCTGGCTATCTGGGGGTGGAAGGTAATTAGCCGCGAAGGCTTCCTAGTAAACAAAGAGAGTGACGTCACCAAAAAGAGCACTCGTTGTAAGCCGCCAGCACTCGCCGTGTGAGCGGTGACTAAATGCAGACTTTTTTGTTTAGGGCGGGTCGCAACCAACATTTGGGTGCATACCGCCATCTAGTGTATCTTTAGGGTGATTACCTAGGTTGCAGACTTACAGAGGGGGAAAAGAGAGAGAAAAGCTGTTAAAACACCTTATTTATTAACCCTGTGTTAACCCATTACACCACCAAGACCAGGGACATGGTGGTGGCTTTCTGGGGGCGGCTCTGGGCCCACTAGGGGTGTGTCCCCCGGTGCCTGGTTGCCCTTGTGGGGTGCTCCGGCTTGCCGGCGCCCAGTTTCAGGTGGGGATTGCCTCTTTGCGGGCCCTTGCTGGTCTTGTAAGGAGAGGACTCCTCAGTGACAATTTATGTGTATGAGCTTGTGGGCATGCACGCTTGCACACCTACAGGGATACCTGTTCACGCATACATATATGCACTCACGGTACTTACGTAGAACTCACTGGTTTATCCAAGGTGTTATCACACTGGCTTTATTATGGTAATGGTGATGTCGGCAATAAAATGATGGTCGCTCTTCCTTTTTTTAAATGTTATGGTTAATATCCTCATTGCTGTGTATGACAATTTCAATATTATTTAAATTTATTTTGTTATTTGCATTAAGGGCTTTACGACCGACATTTGCTGATGTAGTCTGATTTGTCTCTGTTGTTTTGTTATATTGTTGTTGTCTCTCTCTGTTTTGTCTTTTTTTTCTGTTCTTCTCTATCCCCTCCTGCTCCGGTCTGGCCGCCCCAAATAAACATGAAAATGAAGTAAGTAATACAATTTATGTGACAGGGGAGAGTATCCTATACTTTTCCCTGGCAGAGCAAATCTGTTTAGCATGTAAGGGCAACTAGATCATATATACTATCTGCCCCTACTGGCTGAACAGGACACAAAAACAAAAAAAAAGGCAGACACAGCAGCGGCAGTCCCATGCAGCCCACCACCACAGCTTCAAAAAATCCTAGGAGAAAACCCTGCAAATTATTCAACTTTGGCAAAGGTGATTCAGCGTTGTTTGTGTTGCTCACAACATCAATACCTAAATCAACAATTTATCCATGTTATTTCAATGCTGTGTGCCTGCTGGGAAGGGACAAAGTGTGTCCCTTATATCAGTTATACAATATAGCATATTTTAACACAGTGGTATGCAAAGGTTTGGGCACCCCTGATCGTTTTCAAGATTTTCCTTTATAAATGATTAGTCGTTTGGATCAGCAATTTCAGCAAAATATATCATACAGCAGACTAACACAGTCATATTTGGGAAGGGAAGTGAAGTTTTTAGGATTTACAGAAAGTGTGCAATAATTATTTTAACAAAATTAGGCAGGTGCACACATTTGGGCACCCCAACAGAAAAATCACATCACTATTTAGTTGAACCTCCTTTTGCAGAAATAACATTTCTGAATTCTGGTTGACGGTAACTTTGATCATTCGTCTTTACAAAAGTCAGCTTGGATGGTTTCCCAGCACAAGTCTTGCAAATTCCAGGGGTGCCCAAACTTTTTGCATACCACTGTAATTGTGATTTTTGATAATAGTGCATTTGTTGTTATCCTCACTGATCTTTTTTGTTAGCTATGGTAACACCAGAGAGCAACAGACAGTATGGAGAAAATTCAGTATTGAGGTATTTCTCACCACTTCATGTTGTATGTGTTTGATGTGAGGTTTCCATCTCATCCTGTCATCACGTGTGACTCCCAGAAATTGATGTTCACTTACACACACACACACACATATAAAGCTTTAATAGTCAGAAAAATACAGCACTATGTGTTTACATTATGTACAACAACGTGACTGAAATGTTTGTAAAAAAACCATCATGGGTGGTGATGCTGATGACAATGATTGAAGGCAACAGGCTGTTTGCTGTGCCGTTGCCACGGTGACAATGGCACAATGCACTTTAAAGAGAGGCAGCCGCTCAGTGGGAAGGTTTCAAAAGGCCTACGAGACCCACAAACAAACCCCTCACGATGACTTGACATGAAAACCTCCACTTGAAAAATAGACAAACTGCAGAAAATACCAGCAAGGAGGATCCGGGCCACAAAATACACGCAAAGAATTCTGAGAAGTATGTAAAAAGTCTCCATTCGGAAGGATAAAGTCCTAATATCAGGAGAAATCAATCATTTTACAAGATAAAAAGTCATAACAGCAATTAATTCTAAATTTAGAGAAAATAAACAGCGGGAAAAAAATCATGATATACAGACAGAGGAAACATGTTTGTAATATTACAAGAAAAAAGAGCTAATTTAATGGAAATCAATTCTTAATTTAAAGACACAATTTGTAATATCACAATAAAAATAGTAATAGTAATGCAATATAATAGGAATAAATACCTAACTTAAAAGAAAAAAAAATAATACTGCGGGGGGGGGCATATAATGTACTAGTATTTGGAAAAAAAGTCTAATTGAGAGAAAATGAGTTTGTCCTAATTTGGCCTTGTGGTTAGCATGTTGGCCACACTGTCAGTAGATCTGGAAGATCCGGGTTCAGATCTCCGCTTGGTTTTCTCTGGATATTCCGGTTTCCTCTCACATGTTAGATTCATTGGCGACTCTAAATTGTATAAAGGTGGGAATGATTGTCTATATTTGCCCTGTGATTGGCTGGCGACCAGACCATGGTGTGCCAAAAAAAAAACATAACATACTAGTAATATGAATTCCTAATTAAAAAAAAATCATCATGTAATGGGAATAAATTCATAATTTCTTGGAAAAAAAGAAATTCTTAACATTACAAGAAATAACCAAAAATCCTACTTTTACTAGAATGCAGTGGTACCGTTCCATTAACATCACAGCAAAACAAAAACAATGTTACAAGAACAAGTCATCATATCATGAGAAAGCAGTTGTAATTTTACAAAAAATAATGTCGCAAATAAAATAAAAAAACTTCTAGTACTATAACAACCGTTTTTTAAATCTTTATAAGGAAATGAAACAACTTTCAATTTAACAGGAATAATATCATATCATGAGGAAAACATCTACATTTTATTACCATAATGTCATATTATTGGACAAACACTGCAATCAAGGGGAGAAACATTTGAAAGTGGTAAGAATAAATCCATAATATCAACCAAAGCTTTTAAAAAACAATAATATATTAATATACGGCAGGTCTTTTATTAAAATTACCACTTTATTCACGTCACCTTCTGACTTAATTTTAATACAACATTCTTCTTGTGATATTACTAATCTAAGATATTGTATGTATATGCATGTATATATATATATATATACACACACACACACACAAACTCATACATTATATATGTGTATGTATGTATGTGTGTGTATACTGTATGTATATATATACTGTACAGTATACATATATACAAATACACACATACATGTACAGCAGTTCTTCATTTGACCTGGACTATGACTTTCAGAGAACCTACTATGTCAGCTACTGTGTGTGTGTGTGTATATATATATAGTATATACTATATATAGTATATACTATATATAGTATATATACACACACACACACACACACACACACACGCACACACGTGTATATATATTTATATATATGTGTGTGTGTGGATATACTGTATATGTATGTAATTTTTACCGGGGCACTAATAGTCCTGCGTAAAACAATAATAATGCAACAACACAACAAATGCACACACAATTATCATGTATTTTCTACGCCTGCTGAATAACAAACATATCATTGACCGCAAAAAAGGCACCATCTCATGACGCTGAAATCGCTTTGACAAAAGACAAAAAAAGCTTTAAGCATACCTAATGTTGTGTTGAGTTTAAAGCTACATGCAGTAACAATCACTTCGTCCTGGCAGGTACGGTGCAGGGATAAATAATGAGGCGCTGCATTCACAGTGAAAATGTCCCTGGAATAAAAACAACAACAGTGAAATGCTGAGTATTTTTCTTCCGTGCTCGTCGTCGACAGCATTAGCGCTGCGTCTTCTCCAAGAGAGCATGGAGGCGTTCCGAATGAAACACTTAGAAGCTAACACACGAGGCACAAAGAAGTACCGCAGTTTTGCATAATGCCGCGGTGTCCAAAAATGTCCCACAGAAACTTGGGTAAGAACTACAGCAGTGTCGTCATCGTGCAGAAGCAAACACTTTTTTGTTTCTGCACGTAAAAGAAAAGGCCGACACTTGTCACTGAAAGCGACTCGAAGCACTCCGGTCCAATCTAAACATCTCGCAGCTCGATATCGTGGGTATGGTACACGACAACACGGGTGGATTTCTGCCGATATCGTGGGTATGGTACACGACAACACGGGTGGATTTCTGCCGCAGGAACTCATCTGGCATAGCAAACCTCCAACAAATCAGGGCAAACACTGTAATACCCACAAAACCCAGCAGGGGGAGAGGCCACTTTGTGAAAGTCTTTTAGTTGGATACACACATGGGTTCAAATTTACCAGCCATGCGGCGTAACCTGACTGTCGAACGCCATTTTGGTTGTTGTCATCAGTCCATCCATCTGCTTCCGCTTATCCGAGGTTGGGTTGCAGGGGCAGCAGCAGTCAGGACTTCCCTCTCTCGGCTACTTCGTCTAGCTCCTCCCAGCAGATCCCGAGGCATTCCCGGGCCAGTTGGGAGACGTAGTCTCTCCAACGTGTCCTGGGCCTTCCCGAAGGCCTCCTACCGTTCAGACGTGCCCTTTACACCTCCCCAAGGGGACATCAGGGAGGCATAATGACCAGCTGCCCAAACAGTTCTACTCTCCCGGATGATCACCTCTAAAGGAGAGCCTGGCCACCCTGCAGAGAAAATTAACCTTGGCCACTTGTACCTATGATCCTGTCCTTTCGGTCACTACCCATAGCTTATGACCATAGGTGAGGGTAGGAACGTAGCTCGACTGGTAAATTGAGAGCTTTGCCTTTCACCACAACGGACCGATGCAGTGTCCGCATCACTGGAGCCGCCGCACCGATCCGCCTGTCAACCTCGCATTGCATCCTTCCCTCACTCGTGAGGTACTTCAACTCCTCACTTGGGGCAGGGACCTTATCTCCGACCCAGGGATGGCACTCCACCCTTTGGAAAATTTGGTCATCATAATCATCAGTACGATCGCAATATTGTTCAGATCTGTTGAGACAACAACCCTAGTCCCCTATGCAGTCTTTCTTTAGGACGAATGACAACATGCGATCATGTAACCAGCATTAATTCAGTGGCATGTTCGTACTAGCATAACAAATGACGTAGTAGCTTTCCCACTAAAGAGTAAATATAATTATGATAACTGAAATATGAAATGGTTCGCTCATCTTCAGGAACTATCCATAAACTGTATGCGAGACGCCCGTTACAGATGGAAACAATATTGGTTTTATCCTTGAACACTTATGTTTGTGTTTTCCAGATCACAAAGACCAGCGTCCTGTGAACCTCCAAAACGAAAAAAGCCCGCTGAGTCCAGTTCTGAGTTGCTGCAGCAGAATTACTCCTGTTGGACGACTAAGCAGACAAAAAGGATCCACTGCTGATCACCGCCTTGCCATTTGTTGATTACGTTAATGACTTTGAGACAGCATAGCTGGAGTGAACACAGAGACACCGAATTCACAGTCCTAAAGTCACCTACTAGACGCTCGTCTTTAGTCTAGGAGATAACTTTTGTTGTAGTCTTTTGCGTGATTTAAAAGTTTTAAATGTATATGATTTATATGTTTTATGCTACTTCCAGCTGGGCTTTGCACTCCTGCTGGGTGTCCCCAAGTCCCGAGACTTGTCTGAGAAGTTCTTTCTAACGTCCTCTCGTGCAGGAGGCGGAGTCTGGCTGCGGCAGGCGCTGCCACTATCTGCCCTGACGCTGTGGACCTGCTGCGGGGTTGTCCCCTGGGGCCGCTCCTCGCTGCTACGTACCGTCTGTCTTAACCTTGTCTGTCTGACAGAGGGCTGCCGATTCAAAAAGGAGGGAACGTGAGAGGGGGTGGTCTGGGCACTTTGCTCCTTCTTGGTCCTGGAAGATGATGCTACAGTGTTCCGTGCGAAACTCGGCACATCGGGTGAAGTCTTGGAGGCTAGCACCTGAGAGCTGCCGTTTTCTGAGGAAGCGCCGCCCTGGCCATGAGCCTGTGCCATAGCCCTCATGGTGGAGCGGCACATCTTCTCCTCAGGTGCAGGCTTCTGGATGTTTCTCAGGGGCTTGGCGCTCGGCTTGTTGACTGAGGTCTTCCTCTGGATAGGATCGCACAGACATCTTGAGATGCTGCCAGTGAGGCTGCCTATCTTCTGAGATTTCAACTCATCAGGAGGCAGACTGGAGTGTCGGGGAGGTCTATTGGTCTTCTCGCTCCTTCCTCTTGGGGGTGTACTTTGTTCACGGAGAGGACGGCGCATCTCTTCCCTGTCTGCTTGCTTTCGGCTCCCGGTCCTGGTTGGCCTGGTAATGGGCACCACTTTCCGCAGGCCCTGGCTCTCGCTGTTGGTTAACATTCGCACACCACAACCGCCAACGCCGCCACCCTTTAAGCCTTTGCTGTTTGTACGCAGCAATTTCCTGCTGCCTCCCTGAGAGTCCTTTATCCCGGCTTGCTTCGCTTCTGCAGTGTCACAGCTTTCCACATCCCACTCGAGCGGTGTCGCAGAAGCGGCGTCCACAGATCTTGGCACAGAAAGCCTAGCGGATGGGACCGTACAATTTAGTTGGTGAAGATTCTCCTGGTCTTCGCTGCAGTCACCCGTCCTGATATGAAGTCCTTCTTTTGAGAGAGATGAGCTTTCAACCTCAGAGTAATCTAGTGTGACGGAGCAGTCTGCTTCTGTGCAGTCTATGATGTTAGACACCGGCTTTTTATTGGACAAAGGGGTGTCTAATGGGAGGGGAGTGTCACAAGTTGTTGATGAAACTGTGCTAGTCTCCTCTTGACTGTGATCCACCTCGCCCTTGGATTCCACCCCTTCTAAACCACCTGGATATTTATCCAGATCCAGACTGCCAGAAAGGGGACATTTGTCTTTTTCCAGATCACTGACCTCAACATCCCCCTGGTTGACAAAGTGCATTTGATTTCTGTTATTGTTTGGACTTGGGAGGTCAAAAGCTTGAGGCCCTGAAACTAAAGTATGTTTCTGCACACTCACGTTCATGTGGCCGCCAATCGCTGGGCTGTGAAAATCGCTAAACGTACGAGGCAGAAGGCCGCCCTCCGACACGCATGCGTAACTATTGTTGTTGCATCGATCCTCATCTGTGTTTTGCCCAGAAGAAGAAAACCTTACAAGTGGACTGAGAGGTTCTGTCTTTACACAAGGAGAAGTCGGTTCTCTGCTGTAGCTCAGCTCGCGGTAGTCGCCCTGGGCTGAGATCCAAGGCGTCGTCTTCCGTTGGAGGGTGCGGCCAGACCGAGGTAGACTGTTAAATTTGGAATAGTCGTCAGAGCTTTCAAATAGCTTGAGGTATCCTTGGAGTTCACGGTCCGCTATGGAGGTCATGGTGTGACGATGGCGCCGGGCGCTGGATGAACGTCCCAGCGGGCTGTGTGGACTCTTGGACCTTTGCTGGAAGAAGTCCATAAGGCCTTCCTTGGTGAGCATTTCCACGTCGTTCTCGCTGCTGCTCCGACTGAATATGCCGTTGTGCTCTTCACCTAACCACGCAAAGCGCTTTTCCTCCAACTCCTTTAGGCGACGCTGCCTCGCCACCTCTTTTTGCTCACGGTCTGCGTTGTCCTATGCAAAAAAAACAAAAAACAAAATTCAACCAATCCATCACTGGTCTCGGTTCGAATCTGAAAATTATACATAGTATGTATCGTGCTGCATTGTGTGGTAGAGCGGGAATCATGTTGGTACCCAACAGGATAAACGTGTTCACACTAAGAATTCTTCCATTCTGGAAATTGACGAACATGCTGCAAAAGACGATACCAAAACCGATACGGGTTTCGGACGATGATGATCACGTTAACACACATAAAACACCGCAACAACCACCACGTCAGAACTAGACTGAGATATGATGCAAAGACATGTGTTTCCGACATTTTTCTCTGGTGATTATGCAAATACTTGGAGGATTCCCATTTGGTCTGGACTGGAACAGCAATCGAATTCATGCGCAAGCTAGCCGACTGAAACCACTTCAGGGTACCTGAGTGACGTTGGCCCCCCAACCTGTGCAAAACTCTGCTCAAATAGTCTCATTTGTTTGTGCTGCATTTGTGCTGTTTTGTGCAACAAAAATTAACGTTTGTGCTGCTTTTGTTTTTGAGTTATTCCAGTTTCTTTTATAGGTCAACCAAAGGTCATGCAGCCCCCATTTTCTCCAAATGAAACCAAAATAATGCCATTTGTTTGTGCTGCATTTGTGCTGTTTTGTGCAACTAAAATTAACGTTTGTGCTGCTTTTGTTTTTGAGTTATTCCAGTTTCTTTTATAGGTCAACCAAAGGTCATGCAGCCCCCATTTTCTCCAAATGAAACCAAAATAATGCCATTTGTTTGTGCTGCATTTGTGCTGTTTTGTGCAACTAAAATTAACGTTTGTGCTGCTTTCGTTTTTTAGATATTAACGAATGAAGTTTTGAGCTATTACATAATCAGCCCGTCAACAAGCCAAACCAAAATAGTCTCATTTGTCTTCAGGGTTTAGGATGATAATGTTGGCAGTTGACAAAACAACCTGGCACTAGGAGTTTGTTTTAAACTTACCAAACCTGTCCAGTGTCAGTGCTATCAATCACTGCTGGGGGGCACTTGTAAGGAGATTTGTAAGGACCGACCTTGACGGCCTTCTTGAACTTGATGCAGAAGTCCTGAAAGATGCGGAAGCATTCGTCCAACTTGAACGTGTCCTTGTCTTCGCAAAAGAAATCAATGAGCGCGTTCCCTTCTTTGCGCAGGTCCAGGCGCCGCCGCTTCAAGTCCTGGAGCATCTGTGCCGAACCCTGATGGCAATGACATCAAAAGCAAACACTTCTAGTAGCCGGAATGCTGCATTCAGGGACGTGCTGACTCACCTGCAGGAAGGGTTCCCACTGCAGCAGCAACTCTGGGTCACCTTGAACCTTCTCTTCTAGGGTTTTGATGCGAACATATAAGGAGGAGAACTCCACCTCAATGTTCTCCACAGAGATTCTTCACGCAAAAACATGTACAATGATCACACCGTTAACCACTATCTCTGGGATTGTTAGAACCACGCAAAATATGAACATGTTCCGCAACACCTGCATAGTCTGCACATACAAAATAGTAGTACATTACCTGGCTGCACTCTGGACGTCCACAAGTTTTTCCGGAAACTTCAATAGCTTCTCGTCCTTTTTCTTGGCCTCCTAAGAGAGGAAACGGGGTGTGTTCAAAAAATAGCAGTGTCTGCTGTTGACTTTACAAACGCAAAACAATTTGTACAAACTTTTTTGTTTCTAGGATTTGTCAGTCCTGCTAATGACTAAACTAATATTTAGTTTTTTATAAGTGGTTCACATCTGTGTGACATGGACTCAACCAACTTGTGGCACCTTTCAGCTGTTATTTGTACTCCAACATTCTTTAACAACATTCCACAATTCATCAACATTTCTTGGTTTTGTGCAACAAACAGCATTTTTGGCGTCATCCCACAAATTCTCCATTGGATTAAGGTCCGGGGATTGGGCTGGCCCCTCCATAAAATTAACTTTGTTGGTTTGGAACCAAGATTATCCTTGTTTTGGGTGATTGTCTTGTTGAAACACAAATTTAAATGAATGTCATGACCTCTAGTATTTTGACATATGCAAACTGATCCCTGACCCCAAGTATGCAATAAATAGGCCCAACACCATAGTGGGAGAAACATGCCCATATCATGTTGCTTGCCACCATGCTTCACTGTCCTCTGTCACAGTACTATGAGGTAACTCCCAACTGTCTTTGATCATCCTGGAGATGATCAACGGCTGAGCCTTTGCCATTCTGGTTATTTTTCCATCCATTTTGATAGTTTTCTTCCATTTATTGCTCTTCATTTTAAGGCATTGGAGATCATTTTAGCTGAACAGCCAAAACTTTTTTGCACCTCTTCATAAGTTTTTTCCTCTCCAATCAACTTTTTAATCACAGTACACTGTTCTTCTGAACAATGCCCTGAACGACCCATTTTCTTCAGGTTTTCAAAGAGAAATACATGTTCAACAAGTGCTGCTTTCATCCTTAATTAGGGACCACCTGTTTTTTCACAACATCGATCTGTGATCACTGATTGAATGGCACCCTGCTCACCCTCCTTTCAACTAATCGGCCAATTGCCAGCCTTAAGAGCGTGCATATCATGAATGCTGGGTCTTTTTTGTTTTCTGAGAATCTACTGCACCTACTGGTATTTTGTTTACCAAGTAGAGATAAAAATATACTAATAACAGTGATTAATCTGGTTAGTCACATTGCACTGCTGTTATTTTGAACACTACACGAGTGCCTCGTTAGAACGTCTTTGGGCCCTGGACACTGTTTATCAGTGTGCATTATGCTTTGTTGTGGGCACGGCTTTTACACCAATTCTTATGGGTGTATCCTGTTTTTGCATGTTTTTGTCATTATAAAGATAATGTTTGGATTAGTTTTTTTGTGAGAACATGTTAAAGTGGTTTCGTACCATGGCGACAAAGTGCAGCAGGTTCATCCCCGGCTTATTGGCTTTGGTGTCAGCCAATGAGAGGAGGGACGACAGCTTGAAGCCCACAGCGTTGCCTGCATATCCTCCCTGCACAAGCATGGAGTTGAGACGCGGCGAGCATTTCAAACAGGATTGCGTTTACACATGGAGTTGAGTTTGTCTGGTTCGTACCGCGTTCATGATGTTTCCTGCCTGCAGCACCAGATGCAAGATGGCGTGAAGTTCCTCGCAGCTCATCAGCTCTTTGGGATCAATAGATAAACCTTATCAATCCATAGAAGACATCCTGAATCTAAACGGTACTGCATGAAGACACATTCCTCTGTGAATTATCGTCCCGCTAGTCCAGGGTGTGCCCAAATTAACTGCCATAACTGTTTTTTAATTGGCACATTCTAAAAATAAGATTTTAAAAACAGCAACAAAAAAAACCCAACAACTTTACAAGATTAAAGAAAAAATATTAAATTGCAATTTTGGGAAAATTAGGTTGGAAATGTGTCTGGGGCAACAAGATCCAAAATCTGTCTAGTAAGCTAGTTTGCGGTTTCAGATCCTCGCACGGTTGCCTTTTGCACTGATGGCCCTGCAAATTCGTAATATTTCCTAATACCACAAATTTGTGAATAATATAATAGTTTTATCTAAGAATGTATAAGAAGCAAGTTTAAATATCCATCCATCCATCTTCTACCACTTATCAGAGGCTAGGTTGTGGGGGCAGCAACCTAAGCAGGAAAGCCCAGACTCTCCCCAGCAACTTTGTCCACCTCTTCCCGAGGCGTTCCCAGGTCAGTTGAGAGACATAGTCTCTCCAACTTCTCTCCTCCTGGGTCTTCCCTGAGGTCACCTAATTGACGCGCCCTGAACACCTGCCCAGGGAGGCATCCGGGAGTCATCCTGACCAGATGCCCGAGCCACCTCATCTGGCTCCTCTCAATGCGGAGGAGTAGCGGTTCTACTTGAGGTTTCTCCCAAATGACTGAGCTTCTCGCCTTATCTCTAAGGGAGACCTCAGCCACCCTATGGCGAAAACTCATTTCGGGCACTCGTACCCATGAACTTAACCTTTTGGTCACTACCCAAAGTTCATAACCTAGATGAGGGTAGGAGTGTAGATCAACCTGTAAATTGAGAGCTTTGCCTTTTGGCTCAATAGGACTCTTTCTTCAGTTTGATGGCACCCCTCACCGCTGATGTCTACCAATGGGTTCTGGGATTACCACCATGACAGGCACTGACCACCTCACAGCTGTCTCGACAATGGAGGTGTGGAACATGGAACGTTTGGGCCCCCACCAGCCAACTCACCGCCAGGTGGTGCTCGGTTGACAGCTCCGCCCCTCTCTTTACCCTAGTGTCCCCGTCATCCCTTTCCAGGTTTTGCTGTTGTTGAAGTCCCCCAAGGGTATCTCCCGAGAGAGCAATTTCCTGAACTACCTCTAGGGACTCCAAAAAAGGTGAGTATTCCGTTGCTTGGTGCACAAGCGCATACATCAGGACCCATCGCTCCACCCAAAGGTGGAGGGAAAGTACCCTCTCGTTCATCGTTTTAAACTCCAACGCAGAGGCTTTGAGCCAGGGGGAATTAAGAATTGCCACCCCTGCCGATCGCCTCACTGCTGGCAACGCCAGAGTGGAATAGAGTCTAGCCCCTTTCAAGAGGACTGGTTTCAGAGCCCTTGCTGTGTGTCGAGGTGAGTTCAACTATATCTAGCCAGAACTTCTCCACCTCGACAACCAGCTCAGGCTCCTTCCACACCAGAGAGGTGACATTCCACATACTCTCCACTCGACCCCTTTGGTTGAGTTCATGCGAGGGGGGACCCATGTTGCTATTTCTGGGCTGTCCCCGGCCGAGCCCCATAGGTAGAGTATAGGTCCAGCCACCAGATGCTGCCTACATGCACCATCTCCATGCCTGGCTGTAGAGGGGGCCCCGGTGGCCCGCGTCTAGGTTAAGGAAAATCAATTCTACTTGTCTTACTCATCTTTGGGGACTATGTGAGGCACGCTTTGTCTGGTCTCTTACCAAGGAGCTGTTTGTCATGGGTGACCGTACCGAGTGAACGTACCAGGTCCCCACGCCCCCCAAATATAGCAATAAAGCTAACAATATAGCTCCTAAGATCACCGGGACGCGCAAACATAGGGATGTTCAAATATGTGTAAAAAAAGGGAAAAGGGAAAGATGAGCAAAAAGTGTCATGTAGTAAGAAAAACGTCATACAAACTACACGTTGTCACCAGTAACACAACGCTGAGATCCAGTCTGTTGTTTTTTTCGCCATAAAAAAACGTGTTGGCACGTCGACATGGGTTGGTTTAAAAAAGTGTAAACATGGCCCCATGCATGCTTTGATTTTCCGCTACGCAGTCCTCGGTGGAGAAAGTTTGTTAAAGAGCTTGTTAAAGAGCACGCATTGTTCCCATAGAATGTGGAGGCTCTGCAATGCAGTGGAAAGTTCATGGTGTTAAAAAGGGGAGGATTACAAAAAAGTCCAAGGAGAGGCGATGAAAGACAATGTGACTCAGCAAAAAATGAGGCAGCAAGAAAGCCCAAAGTCAAAAGAACAAAGTCAAATAAATTACAATATTTTGAAAATGATATTAGTGGTACAAGGGATAGGAATTGCAGAGTAACACCTGATACTGTACTTTCATATTACAACATTAATTTTCTACTAAGGGTGACATCACAACTGATCACAGTATGTTATCAATATCTTAACTTATGGTTATATGGGCGATGTTATGGTGGGAAATGGTAATCTTTGGAAAGAATCAGAGACACTAACTAATAATGGTGTTGTTAATAATGATTTATTTAATTTATCAACCCATGGAGGTCTGGATTAGGAGTCACACTCAAATTCTTCTTTTTAAAATTCCACAAAAGCATGTGATTGATTGTCAATCTGGTTTGTGGACATTTTGATTTCACAGAAATTAGATGGACTCGGAGTTACTTTGTGCTATTTAAGTGTTTCCTTTATTTTTGTGAGCAAAAGTATAGTCCAAGAAAAAGCATCTCAGCTTTGTGATATACAGTAGGTGAAAAAGCCCATTATTACCATCAACATCACTCTTCGCTCTTTTTTTTCCTCCAGTTTTTGCAGGTTTTTTGTGTTAATTTTCCAAATATTTCAACTTTCTTCTTAAAAAATCTTTGTCAACTTTCTTTTTGTAAAATTATGACTTTATTCCCATAATCTTTTTTTTTCACCAAACTGAATTTCCAAAAATTACCACTTTTAATTATATTTTTTTGTTTCTTGTAACAGTAAGACTCTAAAAATTAATAACTTTTTCTTTAATATTTCAACTCTATCCCACTAAAATGACAGATTTTTTTCTCATATTATGAGTTTATTCTCATAAAAGTGCTATTTTGGTTTCATTTCTATTTTTTTTCTATTTATTTGTGTAAATTTAAAAAAAAATAAAAATAAAAAAACTTTATTTTCATATTTCAACATTTTCCCCAACCTAATTGTCCAAAAATTACAAGTTTATTTAGTTTGTTTGTCACAAGTAATATTACGCGTTTTAAAAAAATAACAAATTTCATCTCTATGCTACTAAAATGTTTCCTCACAATATTATGGGTTTATTCCAGTAAAATTGCTACTTTTGTGTTGTTAGAATAACACATTTTTGTCTTTATGTCTACACTTTATTCTTGTAAAACTACAGCACTTTTTTTGAGTTTCTGTTGTTGTTTATTATTAAGTATTTCAAGCTTTCTTTTTGAAAATGTTTCTTCATGTGATTATGACTTTATTCCCATAATATTTGGACATGATTCTTCCATTCCATTCCATTTTCCTCTGCTTATCAGGGTCCGGGTCGCGGGGGCAGCAGTTTCAGTAGGGAAGTCCAGACTTCCGGGTTTCCGGCAAACTCTTCCAGCTCCACCGGGAAGACACGAAGGCGTTCCCAGGCCAGCTGTGAGACATAATCCATCCAGCGTGTCCTAGCTCTTTCCCGGGGGCTTCTCTCGGCTGGGCATGACCGAAACACCTCACCAGGGAGGCGCTCGGGAGGCATCCGGACTAGATGCCCGAGCCACCTCAACTGGCTCCTCTCATTGTGAAGGAGCAGCGGCTCTCCACCACAATAAGGTGGTGGAGGGGTTTGAGTTCTTATACATTATAACTTTTTCTGCAACCTAATTTCCCAAAAATATAACTTTATTTGTTGTGTAGTTTGTTTCTGATAATATTATGCCATAAAAAAACATATTTTTATTTAATATTTCTTTTTTATGATTCTAAAATGTTAAAAGTTATTCTTGTTCAATGATGACTTTTTCTCAGCTTTTTCTTTCCTAATATTTTATTCCTGTAAAAATAGTTTTCATGATATATCATTTTTTATTTTAGAATCAATATTTGGCCTAGAATCCATCCATCCATCCATTTTCTTCTGTTATCCGAGGTCGGCCCCCGGGGGGAGTCACCTAAGCAGGTAAGCTCAGACGTCCCTTTCCCCGGCCACTTCGTCTAGCTCTTCCCAGCGGATGCCGAGGCGCTCCCAGGCCAGCTGAGAGACATAGTCTCTCCAACGTGTCCTGGGTCTTCCCCGAGGCCTCCTACTGGTTGGACGTGCCCTGAACACCTCCCCAAGAAGGCGTTCGGGAGGCATCCCAACCAGACGCCCGAGCCACCTCATCTGGCTCCTCTCAATGCGGAGTAGCAGCAGTTCTACTCTGAGTCTCTCCCGGATGACAGTGCTTCTCACCCTATCTCTAAGGGAGAGCCCAGCCACCCTGCGGAGAAAACTCATTTCGCTTTGCCTTTTGGCTCAGCTCTCTCTTCACCACAACAGACCGGTGCAGAGTCCGCATCACTGCAGACGCTGCACCAATCCGCCTGTCCATCTCGCGTTCCATTCTTCCATCACTCGTGAACAAGACCCCGAGGTACTTAAACTCCTCCACTTGGGGCAGGACCTCATCCCCGACCCGGAGATGGGACTCCACCCTTTCCCGGGCGAGAACCATGGACTCGAGCTTGGAGGTGCTGATTCTCATCCCAGCCGCTTCAAACTCAGCTGCGAACCGATCCAGTGAGAGTTGAAGGTCACTGCTCAATGAAGCCAACAGGACCACATTATCTGCAAAAAGCAGAGATCGAACCCTGCGGCCACCAAACCAAAACCCCTCAACGCCCTGGCTGCGCCTAGAAATTCTGTCCATGAAAGTAGTGAACAAAATCGGTGACAAAGAGCAGCCCTGGCGGAGTCCAACCCTCACTGGAAACATGTCCGACTTATTGCCGGCAATGCGAACCAGACTCTGACCACAGTCATACAGGGAACAAACCGCCTGGAATAGGTGGGCCGATAACCCATATTCCCGCGCACTCCCCACAGTATTCCCCGAGGAACACGGTTGAATGCCTTCTCCAAGTCCACAAAACACATGTAGACTGGTTAGGCAAACTCCCATGCACCCTCAAGGACCTTGCCGAGAGTACAGAGTTGGTCCACAGTTTCACGACCAGGACAAAAACCACAATGCTCCTCCTGAATCTGAGATTCGACTATCCGACGACGACTCCTCTCCAAAACCCCTAAATAGACCTTACCGGGAAGCCTGAGGAGTGTGATCCCACTATAGTTAGAACACACCCTCCGGTCCCCCTTCTTAATAAAGCGGGACCACCACGGTCTGCCAGTCCAGGGGCACCAACCCCGACATCCACGAAATGCTGCAGAGTCGCGTCAAACAAGACACGCCCACAGCATCCAGGGCCTTAAGGAACTCACGGCGGATCTCATCCACCCCCAGGGCCCTGCCACCAAAGAGCTTTTTGACCACCTCGGTGACCTCACAGGCACTGCTTCCACGTTAGAAAGCGTGTCAGTGGGATTGGGGAGGTCTTCAAAGTATTCCCTCCACCGATCAACAACATCTTGAGTCGAGTTCAGCAGCACATCGTCCCCACCATACACGGTGTTGACTGTGCACTGCTTCCCCCTCCTGAGATGGCGGATGGTGGTCCAGAATCTCTTTGAAGCCATCCGGAAGTTGTTTTCCATGGCCTCTCCGAACTCCTCCCACGTCCGTGTTTTTGCCTCAGCGACTGCCAGAGCTGCATACCGCTTGTCCTTCTGGTACCTCTCAGCTGCCTCCAGAGTCCCATGGGCCAAGACGACCTGATAGGTCTCTTTCTTCAGCTTGACGGCATTCCTCACCACTGGTGTCCACCAATGGGTTCTGGGATTACCGCCACGACAGGCACCGACCACCTTACGGCCACAGCTCCGATCGGCCGCATCGCCAATGGAGGCACGAAACATCGCCCACTCAGATTCAATGTCCACTGCCTCCCTCGGAACATCGGAACATGAGCAAAGCTCTTCCGTAGGTGGGAGTTGAAACTCCTTCTGACAGGGGACTCTGCCAGACGTTCCCAACAGACCCTCACAATGCGTTTGGGTCTGCCAGGTCTGACCAGCATCCTCCCCCACCATCGGAACCAACTCACCACCAGGTGGTGATCAGTTGACAGCTCCGCCCCTCTCCTCACCCGAGTGTTCAAACATGTGGCCGCAAGTCCGACTCCTCCCTGAGTCACCACCTTATCGTGGTGGAGGGGTTTGCGTGTCCCAATGATCCTAGGAGCTAAGTTGTCGGGGGCTGTAATGCCCCTGGTAGGGTCACCCATGACAAACAGGTCCTAGGGGAGGGATCAGACAAAGAGTGGCTCAATAGACCCCAATGATGCACAATAACAGTGGGCTTCATTTTCCCTCACCCGCACGCGCCCCCTCTGGAGCCAGGCCTGGTGGCGGGGCACGATGGCGAGCGTCTGATGGCCGGGCCTGCACCCATGGGGCCTGGTCGGGCACAGCCCGAAAAGGTAACATGGGTCCCCCCTCCCATGAGCTCACCACTCGTGGGGGGGGGAGCAAACGGGTCGGGTGCAAAGAGAGCTGGATGGCCTAGAAGCATCTAGACCAAATATCTCTATTCCGTCCATGAGGGTGTCCCTGCCTCCCTTCTGCTTCTCAGGAGACACACACAAATAGCGGGTTCGGAGCACACGTGATGTTGTGTCACTTGTTACCTTGAGTAGCGACGCGCACAACGTGGATCTCATGACACATCACGGTGCAGGAGGGCATGAACTCCTCGCTCAGGACCATCGCCTCGATGCGAACCTCCAACCTGCACCAGCACGCAAACAAAAGATGATCAGAATGTAAAGTTAGTAGTTAGTGTGCAGCTTAAATATCTGCCAATATTTTTGGCCAACACTCTCTGTACAATATATTCTATATATTATATATAGTATATATATATATATATACAATGGATGTCCGATCGATCGGCCACCAATCAGTATAGGCCGATTACCATTAAACAATTTTTTTTAAAACCCTGGCAGATGGCTCTTGCAACAAGACTAAAGTTAGTTGTGATTTCAATCGTCATGGACACCTATTTTTGGGTCCCCTGGCGGTCAAGGGAGCTTGGAATTGTCCTGACTTTTCCTCTTTATATGGCACCCCAAGCCCATGTGTAAAATAACTTACAAACATTCTATTGTTTTGTCACGCCCTGTTCTCAAACTCATTCTGGTCCAGACACTCCCGAACACGGGAAGCGATGGAATAACACCAGGAAGGCACTCCCACACTACCGGGAGATGGAAGATCCTTCCTTAATGAAATCTTGCCAACAGGTGGATTGGACGGAGGGGTTTTGTTGAATAACCTCCATGTTCACCAGACTTCAAACCACTAGACTTCTTTTTATGGGGATACCTAAAAGACAAAGTCTACACAATGACACCTGCAATGAATGCATGCAAATACCAAGACAATTGTTTCATGATGTGTGCTGTTCCATCGCTTCGCGTTGTCGGCAGTGTCTGGTAGCGAGCCGGGCACTGGGGAGCTGCAGCCCTTGAGGAAAAACATAAACTGAGGGAAAACTCTGGAGGAACAATGCCAAGCTTCTGGTGGCCAGCCCTGCACCCATTGGGCTCGATTGGGCGTAGCCCAAAGTGGTAACATGGGTCTTCCCTCCCATGAGCGTACCATTTGTGGGAGGGGTCAGATGGGTCGGGTGCAGAGCTGGCTAGATGAAAACCTTGGCCGCTTGGCGGCAGAAGCTAGCTTTGGCACTTGGAATGTCACCTCTCTGGTGGAGAAGGAGCCTGAGCTGGTGCGTGGGGCTACATATAGTCAGCCTCACCTCAATGTTCCTTCAATACCTTCAACACTGATGTTCGCAGCGATAGTGAGACCTGGAGAGGTGTGACACCCCTGATCTGAACCCGAGTGTGTACTACCACTGAGGCTGAAACTTGGACAAGATAAGTTCGGAGAAGCTATGGAGAATGACTTCTGGACGGCTTTGAAGAGATTCTGGACCACCGTCCACTGTATCAAGAGGGGGAAACAGTCCACAGACAACACCGTGTATGGCGGGGATGGTGCGCTGCTGACCACGACTCAAGATGTTGACGAAGGAATTGAAGGAATACGTCAAAGTCTTCCTCAATCCCACCGACACGTTTTCCAACAAGGAGGCAGTGCCTGGGAATTACATAGTGGGCTCTCTTGTCTCTGAGGCTGAGGTTGCGGAGCTGGTTAAAAAGCTCCTTGATGGCAGGGCCCTGGCGGTGAATGATCTGCAGAGAGTTCTTTAGGGTCCTTTAATGCTGTGGACTCTTCCAGGTGCTCTTTGTCACAGATTCTGTTAATTTTTTTATAGATAGAATTTCTAGGCACAGCCAGGACGTTGAGGGTTCCCGGTTTGGTGGCTGCAGGATTGGGTCCCTGCTTTTTGCAGATGATGCGGTCCGGCTGGTTTAATCAAGATGTGACCTACAACTCTCAATGGATCGGTTCGCAGCTGAGTGTGGAGATTCTGGGATGGCAATCGGCACCTCCGAGTCCAAGTGCATGGTTCTTGACATCTCCGAGTTGGGGGTGAGAGTAGGAGGAATTGAAATACCTCGGGGTCTTATTCATGAGTATAAAAAAAGAATGGAACGCGAGATTGACAAGTGGATCAATGTGGCATCTGCAGCGATGCGGAATCGGCATGGGTCCATTGTGGTGAGGAGAGAGCTGAGCGATTCATCCATCAACCCATCCATTCATCTATCTCATGTAATATATTGCTTATGTTTATATATATTCTTCTTTCCTTTCAGCTTATCCCTTCAGGGGTCGCCACAGTGAATCAATTGCCCCCATCTAACCCTGTTATCTGTATCCTCTTCTCTTGCGCCAACTACCTCCATTTCCTGTTTCACTACATCCATAAACCTCCTCTTTGGTCTTCCTCTAGGCCGTTTTTATCCAACCCTTTTTTTAGAGTAATCATTTGATCAGAAACTTTTCTTATTAGCTGTGGGGGGCAAAAAGCGGTGGTATCTTGTGGCACTTAACTAATAATATATCCCTCGTGTTGCCCACAAGTGCAAGGGACTCACCGTGGCACCTGGATGAGAAGGTACATGAAAGAGTCGACCAGCGTCAGCTTGTCCGGGTCGTCTTTAAACGCCTGCAGCTTCTTGATCTGAAACAGAAGTTCCTTTTCTTAGATGGGTGTTGGTGTAAGTGGGACTGCACAGGCACAGACCTCGTCTGCGTCGGGCAGCAGCTTGAGCAGGTCTTTGAGCAGCTCGGCGCCGTAGAGCTTCCCGTCTCCTCGCCGTATGTCTTCCACAATGGAGCGGTTGGACCTGCGAGAGTCAGCATAAAACAGCACTTGTTGGCGTCTTCCCGTGACAGGATATCAAGGCAGGATGTACTTTGGTAGAAAGCTGCACCTTTTAAATGATTTCTAAACCTTTATGCTGATGTCATCCCCTCAGTGTTCCTTCTTCTTCTTAAGTCCCATATTATGGTGTTAGTATACTATTGTGAAAATATAGTATTAGTTAAGTTCCACAATAGTGCATTGGAAGTGCTTTTTGTAAGCCTTACTGGGAACAAGTCTTTTTTCTGTCTGTAGCTTTAAAAACACAATGCGGGTGTGTCCAAACTTTTTCCAGCGAGGGCCACATAGTGAAAAATGAAAGGATGCAACTTTGATATTTTGTAAAGCATAAGCAGCCTCAGCTTTGTGTTCCAGGTAGAACAACTTTTGTCCCATTATTGCCGTTTTTTTTCCTTATCTTTATTATCTACTTAATATTTATACATGAATAATTCATTTATTCATATTTATTTAATAGCTTTATGCTACTAAAATGATGTTATTTCCACATTATTCTCATAAAATAAGGACATTTTTTCTCTTAACATTTTGACATTATTCTTGCAAAATTATTGCTGATTTTTGAATTTTTTTGCCTTGGACCAATTAATTAAAGCCGCAATACTTTTTAACAGTCCCTTAATCCCTCATTTGTTGTTATTTTAATTCATATTCATTCTTCTTTTTTCTCATGTCTACTACTGTATATTGAGTATTAGGAGTGTAAAGGTGACTACAGGGGTGTTATTTTGTGTCTAGAGGGCTCTAATAATAAACATAATAAATTAAATAAAATAATCCACAGTGTATTTATAGGTCAAACAGGTTTTCTATTCTCTAACTACACAAATATTGCATTTTTAAAGAAGAAATGCTATTTTGCAAAAATTCACCTATCAAGGTTGGGTTTGGAACCAATTAACTGCGATAAACGAGGGATTACTGTTGACGAATTAAATGCAAATTTGTATTGTGGCAGAAGAAACACTTTATTTACCAACTGCTCACCAAAACAAAACGATTGAACGTCACCTTTATATTGCTGGCACTTGCGCGCCCAAACCTGGGATACAAACCACGCCCCCAACATGACTACCGGCTGGGTGAGAGACCTTCCCCCTAGTGTCCGCCACAGTAGTGGTGGTAACAGTGATAGTAGTAGGCACAGGTGCAGACCACTGTAAACACTGCCTCCTGGTGGTCCAATTCATTATTACACAACAGAAATCTGACCAAGCACCTTATTGGCACACAAATTTAGACCCAAATCTGATCCAAAAATGTAATGCTTCAAAACAGTTTTCATAATAACAAGTCTATTGTGACTTTTACGCTGTACAAACCAACGCGTTTGACACCAAAACGCAGCAATAACATCACAGACTCCTCCCCCAGGGAGGGTCACATGGTCTGAAACGAGCGTAGGACTTACTTTTTGAATTGCTTGAGGAAAATCCCCACGTTCATTCCCCTCTTGGAGTCCAGGATGCTGATCTGGAAAGAGACACAATGGCGACGACACAGGAAGTACTTGTTTGGTGTACACTTGAATTTTAACCAATTCAACATACATGTACCAAATTGTAAAAGTGACAGAAAGCGTTGGAATACGCATTTCAGAGCAGTCGATGGTGATGTCACTTGTATGGTTACGATACCGCCTCGTATTTGAGCCTACGCTGTGTCCAACCGAGCATAATGTTGACGTAACAACAGTGGATGCGACGACTCACCTCTTCTTTGCTGCTCTCTTTGAAAGATCGCGATCTGGAGACGCGAGTCACCATCCCCGCAGTCGTTGTTGCCCCCCGTCCGCCCACCCCCATCTCCTCCTGCTGCCCAAACAGCTCCTCCACAGACCGGACGTCAATTTGATACTGCTGCTGTCGCACCGGCATGGTCCAAATGTTAGGCTTCCCGCGAACCTTCTCCGCCGGGATGGGCTTCCAGAAAAAGCTTCGCACCCGTCGCTTCTTCCTGCCGGAGGTGCTAATCGGGGTTGGAGGCGGGGGAGCGGCTGGAGGTGGGGGTGGTGGCGGCAAAGGGGGCGCAGGCGGAACATCGCTGAGGGAAGGAGAGCGTCCTGAAGTGGAGGATAAATCCGAGGCGGTGCACCCGCTCCTGTCGGAGCTGCAGGTCTCATTGGGTGAGGATGGACTGCTCATAACCAGCATGGCAGCGTGCACGCGGCAACAGATGGTCACAACTGTCAGACCGCACGCATCACTTCACCATGAGCAGCATCAGGACGCCGAGGCCTACGACCCTGCACTTTGCTTCTGTTGTCCATCTTCTTTACCCATCGAGGGTTACCTCCTGCGGGGAGAGGGTGGAGGGGGCATGGCGGCAGTCATGAGCCTGCAGAGGTGACAAAAACAATGAAGAACGGGATTATGAGGAGGAAGTCATGCATGTTGTTATGGACATTCATCAAACCTTAGATGTAATGAAGGAGGGGGAGGGGTGACTGATCAAAGAGAAAGAAGGTGCCCCCATCAAGAAGGGGGACTCTAAACGAGGGACACAGCCAAATCCTGCTTTTTCTGGTTTTGGAGTACTTTGAAGTCAGTCATGGCATATAAAATGTTCAGACATTCTAGTTTGAGTTACGAAGCATCCTTGTGGCAGAACACCCCATCTAGCGGTACTAGAACTACAAAGCTGTGATACCGAATATTACATGTGCCGATAGTGTTTCTTTCCATCAGTTGTTTTGGCCGGTTAAGGCTAAGGTTATGGACTTTATGGACCCCAAACTCTATTGGGGTCTCACCATGAAAGTTAAAATCCAAGAGGGACAAAGTAACTTGGACAGGATTTAAGAAAATAAATATGCTGGGGTCTCAAACTCGTGCCACGGGGGGCCGAGACCCTGCAGGGTTTTTTTCCAGTCGGTCACTAAAGCAGGTTCTTTAATTGATGAGCTCCTTCCCCCAAATTGAAGGAGGTGTTGATCGTTAAAATCACCTGCTGTGGTGACCGGCTGGAAAAAAACCTGCAGGGTCTCGGCCCCCCGTGGCACAAGTTTGAGACCCCTGCTTTAGTGGTTATGGCTGAGTCGTACGGGTGATAGTCTAGAAATCATTTGGAGTTTCTCCAAGTTTTTAAAGGATGGTAACAGCTCCGTCTGTAACGATTTAGCTCAGCGGAACCTTCTTGGCAAGGATGAGTTTTGGTGGATGGGTCACTAAAGACAACCATAAACCAGGTAGCCTGGTCCAGGGTACACCCAGATTCTCGCCCGAAACTAGTTTCAAAGGGGCGTACGTAAACAAAGACAACAATTCATGGATGAGTTGTACCATTCATTCATTCATTCATTTTCTATACCGCTTATCCTCATTAGGGTCACGGGGATGCTGGAGCCTATCCCAGCAGATCTGAGTTGTACCAGTGTTTCCCAAATGTTTTTTGCAGCGACCCCCTTGGGGAGAAAATATGATTTTCAGTGCCCTCCTGGCCCAAAAATACGGTAACAATGAATAGTGTTCATGGTAGTCCCGCGTCCCCCCGTCATAACGCCGGGCCCCCACTAGGGGGCGCGCCCTCCAATTTGAAAACGACTGAGCTATAAACATAGTGACTTCATCAACCAACGTTTCGAACACAAACCAGCTAGCAGTTGTACTAACTTGGATGGGATTTCAGAAACAATGATGGTCCCAGAAACAGAAACATCGGTTGTCAGTCCTTAAGGAGATAGACTAGTAAGCCATTGCGGTTTTTGAGACATGAGAATGTCTCACTCAGTAATGGCTTTCTTGGAGACCACAAGGATGACAAATTTGGTGGACAGACGTTATCATCAGTAAGGAAAACTGACCAATGATAGATCCATCATAAACCAGCTAGCCCAGTCCAGGGTGTACACTGCACTTTCCCCCGAAGACAGATGGAATGGGCCCCAGCATACCCGTGTCCCAAGTAAGGACAAGCAGTATAGAAAATGGATGGATGGAGACCAGCTAGCAGTGAAAGGGCCGTATGTTGGCCATGATCATTTTGTTATTTGATGGTTTTCAGTTTTTTCCCCAACAAAACCAGTGAAAAGTGATGTGAAATGTCACATCATGTTAGCGTCATCTGACACCTGGCGACCTTTACTAATTATTTAAGCGCACCTCACCAATGGCCTCATGTTGCTGCCACCAGCACACCGGCAGGCCTGGCGCTCATGTCTAATTCACAACAATCGAACAGTCACGAGTAGCACGGAAAAAACAACACGGATGCATTAAGAAGACCTTGTTGCCATTTTGTTTGCATTCGATGACTCGGGCGTCATGACTAAGACAGCAGGCAGGTGAGAACAGGTTCTGTCCCAAGGGAATCCAAAACCCTTCAGAGAATACTTACAAATGTACTGCCCGATCACAAGCCTCTTGGGTAATGATGCGTGTAAATTGATGCCAGCGTGTTTTTCTTCAATGTGCAAAACTGTCTAATAATGCCCCCCCCAGGGGACAGAAATGTTTGCCTAACAATAAACAAGAAAAAAATTATTTTACAGGAATAACGTAGGCCGCACGGTGGCTGAGTGGTTAGCACATTGGCCACACAGTCAGGAGATCTGGAAGACCTGGGTTCAAATCTCCGTTGGGCATCTCTGTGTGGAGTTTGCATGTTCTCCCCGTGCGTGTGTGGGTTTTCCCCGGGTACTCCGGTTTCCTCCCACATTCCAAAAACATGCATGTTAG